>JARACY010001270.1:0-62405 GCA_029255725.1 Scrobipalpa atriplicella | reverse complement strand
TTTATCCCAAAAATAGGGTCGTAAACTTCTGAATTTAAACCGGAACAGACTGTAGTATTCTGTATGCTTATTCAGAAAAATAATACGTGGTGAAGGAGCGAATATGCTTTGTGACTATTATTTCTTTTTAAGGGTCTTAGTTTGAATACATAACATAGCATTCGAATATGACGTTTCATATTTGCTTTCAGTTGGTAGTTCAATATAATGCGTTTGCGTATTCTGTGTATATTTCATTATTGTTTGTGTTACTCCAATACTGGATTTATCACTGGTTTAGCTATCAATTTCAGATTTTGAACGTGATTCAGACTATAGACAGTATAGGTACATGAGTTGAGTACATATTGATTGTGACTACTACAAATACAATATGTACCTACAGTACTTATTTTTGATTATTACCACATAAATTACAGGTGAAAACAATCAAAGTCCTCTAACTGTAACAATATTTCGATATTCCCATCGGCGAAAGCAATTTTTTTCTATCATAAAGGATAATCGAGAATGAAGACATAAAAAACACCAATATAAATTTTACGTTACAGAAAATGTCGGTCCAAAATAGTAAAATTATTTTATGTGATCGCTACCTATTTTATTGCAATCCAATAGCTTTCGGTAAAAACTGTTTTTGCTTGGATAGTCCAAGAGCCAGTGAAGCGAAAAGACCTCTGGGACAAGTCTACAGAGAACTAGAATAAAATGGGGACAATTCTGTGCAGTCATTTCACACGAGACCTAGACGATATCTCTGCATGACCCCGGGTGGGACGATTTCTACTATTGCAATCTTATGAATTAGTTTTTTATTTTTATTTAAGTCCTTATTATCTTTTAGGTTACTTTTATATCCAGTTATAAAGACAATCAGATGGTTGTTTCATAATTTTACTTAAGTATATTCTTTCACTTTTATCGCGACTGTGGATTCAAGTCGAAAGAGAGATAACAACCCACCTTAGAATAACTTAAGTCAAAGATAAAACTTTAGTACGTAAAATGATAAAATATTCACTTTATGAAGAATTTAATATGTATCAAATTGTTTCTTCTCATAATAATATTTATAATTCCTTAGGTAACGAAACCTCAACATAAATAAATAAAATAGAGTTGAACTTATGACAAAAACAATCAAAATTATATCCCCAATATAAGAATATCAAAGTTCAGGATCAAAACCAAAAAATAGTTTTCGAATATCTCTGATTTATTTGCGTAAAATAAGTAGTAGAAACCAGCAACCAACGAAATGGCAGAGCCAACAAAAAGCGTGAAATGGCAAATGCAGTTTCACAAATAGTTTCCGTCGGACGAAATTGCAGTTGCGCACATAGTTCCATGCGGCTACAGTGAAGATATCTCTGAGGTCCCTTGAGGGATTACTAGACAGAATCGACCGCATTTTCACACTGGTGACAATTCCCAATAGCCACATCATCACACGTAGCCTTTTTAGGGGATTCTCATAGTCTGGTAGATAAATAGGTACCTAATATATTTTGTGCTATAGTTCTGTTCGACCACAGTGAAGATATATCCCGATTCCCTTGAGAGATTACTACACAGAATATACCGCATCTTCTTTGACAATTCCCGCAACAGCTACATAGCCTCCTATTGAATAGTATTTCATTACAATGTATATGTAGAGAAATTACACTGCACATTGATACTATAGCTACTTACCTTGTCTTGCGCGGGCGCTATGTAATGTATTTTTTAGCTCTGTAGAGTAATTACGGTACAAACCATCGCTATTATAAATTTTCAATTATTTTTGTTGAATATCGTTTCATACGAATTATATTATAATGTTTTGTGTGCTCAGTGTCACTTGCGTTTATTATACAAAACTAGTTGAGATTACCCATTACGTCGAATACTATAAAAATCTTATTTTCTGTTTTGTGAGGCACTTATAATTATTATTTTATTCTATGCCACTGCACAAAAATGTTCATTCTTTCTTGACTGTAATCGCTCGTGACAATCCCTATGGCTTATTTCAATTATCAAGTTGAATAATTTTCTGTGGACATTATCTTTGAGAGAAAGACTGTTTTAATTTTCCACAAAATGTAATACAACTTTACTGGCAGATCATTTTGTAAATCTATTTTGTGTATTGTGAAGAGTATTTTCAGCATAATTATTAATAGACAGGTGATTTTCCTTTGTTGAAAATTGAACTGCTTTTATCAAAGGAAAGCTGTCAATTAGAAAGAGTAAAGTTAGTAATATTAATAACAGAAAGTATTCAACGGTTTTTTTTCACTAGACGCTAGTTAGTTATGAAATTTTTCCACTAGAGAAAAATTCTTTCGTCATTGAAAATGTCTCGATAACAAGTTTATTTTGACGCTTCTATCTAAAGTATGATAAAATAGTGTTGGTAATGTTCTGCTCTACATTTTAAACCCTCAAAGCAACACTCATTGACAACACGAGCGACACAACGCGTTCGCATAATACATCGTCCATTACTGTCTTTGTAGTCACATTTTCCCTGAGTCTTCTCTCGTAGCGAGCTATGGATGGCGATATTCCATCCGCTGTTTCAACCCTGTGAACCAGAAACGTCTACAGTCTCGTGTGATAACTTCTTTCAGCACATTAAGTGCGGGGTCGCATGCATTGCATCCTGAATAAAAATGCGAGACTTGAAACCACTTAGAATATACAAGAAAGATGTATGCGAATTTTGGACAAGCGGTTCATCTTACTTTGGGCACTTTTGGGGATTACAGATAACTGGATATACTTAGATAAATGCAAGTACATGTATATAAAATGCTAATAAACGGTATAAACCTAGGAATTTTAAGATAAAGTTATTTAATCAGAATCATTAACGCACTTTTATAATTAACATTTTAGGATCCTAGATCTAGGATTATTGGAAATACAGAAGTAAAGCATCAATAAGATTATTAAGGTTAAACTTTAATAACCTTCCTTGACAGTCGGGTAAAAAAAACATAACATTAAACTTCTCTGAGCACTTATAAATAACAAAGCCAATAAATATAACTAACCAAATTTATATGACAAAACAAGACGAAATAAATAAATAAATTGACAAACACAATTACTAAAATTTATACGAAACCTTGGCCTGATTCCACACAATTTGCTCGCGAGCTTTACTTGATAAGTATACTATATCTTCACATCACGTCTTCGGAGAGTTATCATGTCAGTTGTGGAAAACTTGTTCCTCATTTTGTAAAGAATTTCAGTCAGAAATACAAAGTGTTATATGAAAGACTTCATTAAGATTAACTTCACAAAACACTGCTGGTTTTTGTCTCAACTTGGCTCGATTTCAAACTCTATGATTTATAGTTGTCTAGTGAGCCAACGTAATTAATGTTCTTAGGGAGGACATTTTCAGTAAAAAATTGTGTTTACAATATTTTGAAAACGGTTATTTAATTTATTTTGTCATAGACATACTTTATTTACTGGTTAATATTTATTTTATTACACTCAAAGTAATTAATTGAATTCATAAGCAATGTTATGCTATATTTTGTGTATATGCTATATATTTGTTCGTAAAAATAAGTTCTAAAACTCTTCAAAAGAATATAACGTTTTAGTGGTAGTGATATTTAAGCCGATGACTGGTGGAATATTATAAAAGACATTATAATCAAAACGATAATTTTATAAATTTTTCATCAAAAGTAGAAGATTATTTTCAAATCTTTGCAGGTTATCCACCAAACCTAATTTTTACTTTAAAAAAAGCCATGGCGTCTAATCAATTTCTCTTTTTCCCACAGCTTCATCTACTGGTACCGAGGGTCTAACGTGGTGAACTACGCACAACGCGGCGGCATCAGCGTGGAGACTGAGCAACGAACCAGGACCAGCAGACTGCTCATAGCACGAGCATCGCCGAGGGACTCCGGCAACTACACGTGCGCTCCGAGCAGCTCAGGTAATAGCGCCATCAACATCATCAGTTCCTAATTATACGTCCCGAGCGAGGGGCATGAGCCTATCCTGTATCAGGGCGGTCAGACCTTAGTCATTAAATTTTTGTCAGACTATTAAAAAGAAATATAAGCAAAAAAGCAAAAACATTTTCATAAAAAGAAAACGCCAATGTAATGAATAGTGTAATTCTCAAATAGAATTTCACTTGAAAAATCCTAATAAAACCTTGTAACAAATTGGTACGTAAACAAGGGAGAAAAGAAGATGCATTTCAGCATTGAAAAAGTCTAACATCATTTGGTTTTCCAGTCTCACACACCCGTCTTTGGTCTCCTAGTTGTCAATATCCATTATTATCTTTCATTGATTCCCTGTGGGGAACACAAAAATAGAATACGGTATAATATGAATATGGAGCCATGTTTAAAAGTAGGCCGTGTGAGCAGTACACTCATCCCTTCTGTTCTGGATATTTACATAGGCACCTACACACTCTAATACGGTAGGATTATAACTCTTTACATTTCAACTCCTATTTCTGTCCTATCAAATTCTATCGAATTTTTTTCTAAGTAAATCGACAACATTGTTGATGATGTATTGTTACTGGTAGGCGGTAGGTATTCCTAGTGATTCTATACAAACGTGTTGTTGGGTTTTTTCTAGGTTTTGTACAAAATCGTTTATCAAAGGTTTTCCACCTGTGCTATACCTCTTTGTACTCTCTGTAAAAGGTTAAATATGAAATAAAGGGAAAACGTGTTGACTGGTCGCCATACGTGCCTTCTCACTATTATGCCTTTTGCGTATTTTGCACATCAAGTAGCTTAGCTAGTTAAAAATTCGGCATTGGATAATAGAATACCTAGAAAAAGTGTGGAATAATTTATTTTTTAATTCCACGGAATCCAGCAAAGAGTACCCGATTACACAAATTGCCGATAAAATAAACTAAACAGAAAAGAAACTATTATTTACCAAGATCGTATCATTTTTGTTATTCTATTGATCAACTGTGAGTTGCTTATATATTTTACGTAAAAACTATCTCGTTTTCGTGGAAGCTTGAATAACCCCTACATATTCCTCTATTTGTTTAGTGTTATCGTTTGTCTGTTTGTATATTGTCTCGTTTTCGTATTTAGAAATTGTACGTATTCATTTCATGTGTTACACAAATTTTGGCTCGGAATAGGTAATAAATTGTTTTATTCTTTACTCTTATATTTTATAAATGTTATATTTGCGTTTATCAGCATTGAATACAATATAAAGGTTGAAGTTTAAAAGCAATAATCAAAGCTTTTTGACTCACTGTAGTAAAATTGTTAATGACGGTCGTTTTTATGTCGTACTATTAGTTCGTTACGATTTTAACTGTAGTAAAAAATCAACCTGTATTTTAATCATTTTTGGAAATCGCTACTGCGTTCACTCATTAAGCCACGGATGGCAACGTAGTGCAGAAAGCTAGTTCACAATGCTTTGATTTCTCCCGTGACGGTACATTTCCATCTAAATATTCCGTACCTCAATACAATAAACGCCAAGTATAACACTGATTACAGCACGGAACGACCGAACGGCTTTTCTATTATTTCTGACGCCATTTCCAGAAGACGTTAACGGTTTGCGGAACGATCATTACTTTCAATACACTGCAACACGAGGTCTGGCACTGCGGCCAAATGTCGCCACGACTCGCACACAGGGTCTCAATTTTTATTTATTTCTTTAGTTAATATTTTATTGTATAAAAAAAAACACATATAAAAGAAAAACAACACGAAAGGCCATCTTATCTAACTAGAAAAAATAGTACTTTAATAAACTCTACACTACACTTGGCCCGCTTTTTGAATATCACAACTTTTTGCACAAACCACAAACCAAACCATCATACCTAATAGAGCAAGTTAGAGAAGTAAAAATGGAAACAACAGCCTGATAAAATAGTGATACCTACTTTGAGCTCAGAACATAGAACCTTTACCAAGAACAGTCATATTCATACGAAATCAAACTTAATTTTTCTCCCAAACTTTTGTCACGTCATTTTGGTAAATAAGACAACTACGTAAAAGAACAGGATTGAATTAGCATGATCTGTTTAAAATATTATTCATATAATATGTTCGTACGTTGTGTAGTTTTAGATCTGTATCTCAGTAATTGATTCCATAATCGTTGTTAGTTTCAATACACGACACGAGGTCTAGCTGGCACCGCAGCCAAACCAGCCCGGACACCGCAAATGGTTCTTTTGCCAACATTATGATGTTACTCTTTACGTTTTATTGTTAGCATTGTCAGTCCAATAAATTGCTCATCACAGTAATATTGGGATGTAGGTATATTGCTATATTTGGCAACATTGGCAAGTGCAGTACATAATGTTACCACAAAATAGAGAGGGTACAGAAAGCCCGCTCCGGCCGTTCTCGAAAATAACTACCTAAACTGGCTAGACTACCTAGGGTTGCTACTGTACTAACTCCGAATTTTGAAATAGAGTAGGTTAGGTGCTTCATGTTTACACTTGTATCTTATTATACCTACATGCCTAAATGGGTAGCAGAGCATTATTTTTTTTCAATGCGTAGCTAACATAACGTGATTATACAGTAACAATCGCGCGACAGCCGGACTGAACGCCTAGCCGAGACTGCCCGAGACGGCCTGTAAACGCAACGTCAATGTGTGCGTGAGCAAAATGGCGCTTAGTTCCGAGTGGACCATCTGTCCGGGCGCGCCGCGCGGCCGTATACTTAATTTGTGATGTTATTAATGTTACATTGGCAGGGACCTTTGCTTTATATAGACTCAATGTATATTTTTTATCAATAATCTACTATATCAGTTGTTTGGAATTACGATTGCCAAACACCCAATTTTATTTCGAAGGTTTACGATTTCATTAAAGCCCTAATAGCGGCTGTTTTCGAGTCGCCATTTTCACTTTACGATAAACGAGTACCTACTCCATCGCTCCCTTTATTGGACCCATTAGTTTAAGGACCGAAAATAGATTCTTGACCTAATTGACAGACAAAACCCTACGAAATCAGAGGTCCGGAAAAAGTTGGCGGCGTCAAGTGTTCCCGGGCCCTTATTGGATTTAAAAATATCATCCTTCAAGTTGGCAAGGTCCAAATGGTCCGTTATTACTTCTGAATTCGATATTGGATCAGCCATCGAAGTCAGAAAGTTTTAATATTGGTGGAAATTTTCTCACAATGAAATTTTGCACTTATAGGATAACATTTTTATGACGACAAATTATTTAGCATTCGACGAAACTTTGCCTTATTAAAAGTTTATAATGAGTCCTATTAAGAGTAAGTAGGTACTTTACATGTTAGTTCTTAATGATGTGTTATTTGTCAACAGATTCAGCGTCTGTAGTCGTCCACGTGGTGAGCGGAGAACGTCCAGCAGCAATGCAGAGCTCCACCGTGAAAGTAGCTCCATCATCAGCAATGCTCGTACCAATCATACTATCTGAAAGATATTGTAGAGCAACTTTCATGATGATTTCTCTTTCAATTTTACAATCACTTTTCATAATCACTTTCAAATTTAGATTGAAAGAGAACATGTTATATTTAATTTCAAGATGACCACTAGAATTGTAAATACTGTGAATGCATTAAATGCATAGCGTTACTATTATTAGATCATAATTTTAACGTATAAAGAAACGAATTACTGTAATGAAAATTTTATCGTACGAGTAGTACAACGTGACCTGCGAAAAAGGAATCGAATTTTGACGAAGGTCGCATTGTCAAATGAAGTCACTTAATCTGTAATAAAACATATTCGAATTAGTTATTTTTTAAACAGAGTAACAAAGATATTTTGGAAATTTATGGCGAACATCTTCTTGTCGTGTGTTTCTATGGCGATAAAAAAAAATACCTACTCTAAATCTACTTGATATTCGTTTAGACCATACAATTTTGACCATACAATAAAATAGTTCAAGATAAATCATCTTCATTCATCTTATTACAGGTTATATATGACTTTCAAAACTTTGGGGTTGTAGGCGGAATCTGACGGCGCCAAGTCGATACATTATAAATAACTTCGAAAGAAATCGGAGCTTGATACTTTAATAAAACCTTTCACCTACTTAAGTTTGTAATAGTCGTAGGACCCTTCTCAAGTGTCACTACAAAATTTCACTTCTAAAAGCTTTTTTTTTAATACAAATACCTAAGGTACTAACTACTCATGTTTCATTTTTAACACGTTATTAATTTACATGATAAATGTTCCTCGCATAATAATATAATGAGTTTATTCATGATCAGATCATGTTATTTGACGTCCTGTCTTGAATTTGTAGGTTAAAGTACCTACAAGTTCAAGACAGGATTATTTAAGATTTTGTTTGACATCCGTGATCCATACGATTTTCTAATGAATATGATAACTTAAACATTTATAATTTACACGTATGTATACAGTAGTGGCAGTTCTGTTTAATGATTTCAGCTTAAAAACATCTCAAACAGAAAATTTGTTTCATCTATATAGAATAGAATATGATTTATTTTATACAACAAATAAATCTGTAGTACCTACTAATATCATTGAAATCTTTGTCTGTTTGTGGAATACCATCAAGTTTTAGTAAGTAAGTAATCATCGAAAATTGTGTCACTGTAAATAGATAGATCTCTTTTTATATTTGCTATATAGTACAGACATTAAATCTTTTTCTGAATAGCTCCGCAAATAAATTCAAACAAATTAGATCTTGCCATGAGGGAATAACACACATTCTAGCTCTTGGTACTATATACGAAGTTTAAATGTCTGTGCTATATATTTTCAGAGTTCATGTAAAATGAAAACAGGTAGATCAATGTAATTGTTTATCAATTAATTGTAACATAATCTAAAGATAGAATTAATTGTCCCTAAGGGTGATGTAAATATCTTAAGCTCTACTGTGAATTCAATGATTTTGTAAATAAAAGTGTTTAAGGTGTTAATTTACTCAGTTGTTTTATTTGTATATTTTGACAACCTTCTAAGAAAATATTGATGGGCGTAAGTAGGTCATTTACAATAATGAATTGAACAGGAAGTAAATACTTGTATAAATATTGCTGTTAAATAATATTAAATTAATACATATAAATTACATTCCGATCAAAGTGGGATCAAAGATCTTTTAGTATTTAATAACTAATATTTTTTTTGACATTTTACTTGTCGTAGATACTTTTATCACCAGATTTTTTTTTTTAATTTTTTTCGAAGATAACCCTTAGATTAGGTAGCTGATCGTGTGAAATATGGGAGAAGGCTAAGGAGATGATGATGATTATACCCTTACGGCATTTTCATTACGACAAAAGGTCAAAATATTTGATTTTCACCTTGTACCATACCAAAATAATGTACATTAACACCTCTACTTTGTAGAACAATGGATGGTTTATAACCTAAAAGACACCAAACGTCCACTTCCTAATCAAGCAGATCTCAAACAATAACACGGGCAAAGACAGCATTGTGCCATGAATGTGCAATATGTATGCAAATTGAGTTTACACACAGGTTATGCCCATTACGCAATATGATTGAATGTGATATGCATCTATCTCACCTCACATTGCTAAACACATTAAGATACCAATTTAGTGTTAATACTACAAGGGATTGTAATTATATTGTAAAATAACAGATTCAAAACCTTGTTATTAAATTCATATTCATAAAGGTATTGTAATTCATTTAAATATTACTAAATAGGTATAAATAGAATAAATACAACTTTATTAGAAATGTCAAGAGTTAGAAAAGTAAGATTAAGAACCGCAATATAAGGAATCAGGACTCATGATCATATCATGTAATTTGATTTAGCTGCTTAGATTATCTACGACTTCTGTAAAAGAATTTTGACTTAAAAGACATTAGGTAGGTACCTAAAAAGCAGTCCAAAATGGCCTGTTACGGACTAAACTGATAAATTATTCCAACAATCTTTCAATTTGAAGTAAGAAACCAGATATTTTATGCTGCCCAAAGTTTCTATAGACTGCCAACAGAGCTTTCAAGATATTCTACATTCTCAACAAAATTCAAGACTTACTAGGTAATAAATAGAACGATGAAATTTTAGAGTACCTAGAACCATAATACTTGTAAGGTAAAAGAAACGTCGGGTCAAGGTATTTATCTCAACCAATCGCGCTCAGACCCGATTAAGTATAATAATATGTACAAAGCACGAAAGTCTGAAACAAACACTTGCGCAAAGTTATTTTATAGTAGGTAGTAATTTCCAGTATGAATAGAGTAGTCAAAAAATAGAGTCAGCTAAATCTCTCTATTTTCCGAAACCTAAATGACGTAGGTCGAACCTTCCTACGAATTTTATTATCCGCTTCGCTTCGGCCGCATAATCAGCCCATTCCTCAAATCGATTCCATTCCGTGCCTCATTAGTTGGCAGCTGTGTCAATATGGCAGCCAGGTATTTGTAATAAGGAGTCACAGTATTGAGTTGAGGCAGCAACTATTTATTTATTTAGAGCAATAACGTCTTCATGCCAGAACGGGCGTTGTTTATACCCTACGCGCTTATTCGCTCAAACTACTGTTCCACTCTTTTGCGTAACGCGTAGTCTTAGAAAATAATTTCAAGTATACAACCGAGATATATTACTGATGTTCTTGTTTTTACTGTGATAATACTGTATGCTCAGTCCGCTTTATTATTGATAGACCTTCTGTCTTTCACAAAGGGTATGGATGTATAATTAGTGTAATATACCAGCGATTTGGTGGACCAAGAATTAAATTAATTATGGCTGTTCAATATCGTTACGATACTTGAAATAAAGGAAAATGAACATTCAATAAAAAATACGTTGGAAGTTAAAACGTTCATTTAAATGCTCTTTTATTTTCATTTTTTTACCAAGCATACGTTCAAGTTGAAATATTAAAAGGCAACTTGTTCCGTGTTTCAATATTTCTCAGATCCAAAAATATGAAACGTTGAATAAATATCAATATTTAAACTTCTGTGTTGTCATCGACGATTCTGTAAAAAATATGGTCGTTTATTAAACGAGAAGTAGAGGAGTAAATAATAATTCATAACATAAAAGTATTGAGATAGAATACTGTGCCTACACTTCTAAACTTAAAACTGTCACAAAAGATCAGTGTAGATAGCGCAAAAAAAAAAACAAAAAAAACAATAGTGAGTGTAGGTAGGTATTGGCGATAGACAGAGCAACGATACAAAAAATCAAAGATTTTATTTAAATATGTATAGGTTTAGCTTTTAACCTGAGATTTCAACTACGTCTACAGGATCAACACACTACATCTTAAAAGATTGTTTTTACACAAAAAAAAATGGGCCTTGTCAGACCCGTCCATTTTTATCAATCCAGCTGTCACTTTGACTTGGGTTTCGACGGCCACTTTGCGAACAAAGCCCAAAGCTCATACATCAAAACGTGATACATGAATCGCTTAGAGAATGTATTCCACCATTTCCTCCATTTTGCATAAAAATGACGAGACCTTCAAAGGGACACAAATTGTATAGATAAAGAGCTTTTTTCTTCAAATAGAGGTTCTGTATTATTGTAACTGTCAGTTGCTCTATTTATCTTAACGTTCGCGATAGTGTATTTTTTCATCACTTACGTTTTCTCTTCCTATATTTTCATGTTATTTTGTCGCACTTACGTTTTCTATTTTATTTCATAGCTTAGGTATTATAATGTTTAAAAAAAAGTAGATTTTTATAGGTTACATCATAATTATTATCATACTGACCTACTTAGATATAATATTGAATTAAATTAAAAGCCAACAAATGGTACCTAAGGGTTTAAATAAAATTTGAAAAAATACAATACCCTATCAGTCCACTGTTTACAAGAATGAAAACGGTAAGGATTAACACATTTAGGCTTAATGATTCGGGCGCAGACACAAATTAACTTATTTCACGTTAATTTTTTAAAAAGAGACAGATACACGAGTTTAAAATTTTAAACATATAAAAGTATTTTTTTTTTTTTCTGTAAAAGTAACGTTTTACACGCTTAACTTTACGCAAAATAAGACACAATGCTAGACAGCGTCGTTTAACACATACCTACGTCGTAAATACGCATATCAACATGAGGTATTGAAATACCAGCTATACTTTCATATCTCTAATTAATTCTCTGAAACTCATACCAATGTCGTTAGCGGGAATTTGTGTGGAAACTAACTCACGTAGGGAGGCACTGCTTACATAAATAATGTTTCATCGGAAATCTCCAGGTCTGCCTCACTTGACTGATAGCGTACAAATTCTTGTCGAAATAATTTTTGCTTTTCTTCTTCTTACTGCACAGCAGGTGTAATCAAATCAGTTATCGGCTTGATTGGTGCTAGCATTTTATTTTTAAATCTGCTAATGAATAAATACTTACAACGAAAGTATGAAAGTGTCATACTTGCATGCAAGTGTTATACTTGCATCACTCTATGGAAACCATATAAGCTGCAGCTTGTATGCATGTTTATGTTTCAAACTGCCTGCAAATTTTTACCTTGCATGCAAGCTAGCATAATGGAATTGCTGCAATAAATGCTAAATGCATTTTCATTGGTTCTAAGAGCTAAAGAGAGCGTGTTTGTTTACCTACTTCACGTTCACAATTTTCCTTATTAAAACAATTGAAAAACACTTTAGCTAATTGGTGTGAAAAACAGACGCGCCTCTTTGCATTTTCTTCACAAGTGCCAATTTTATTTACAATCCATACTATAAATTAAAAAAAACTTCAGAAACTTTACTCACCAATATCTAACCCGTTTATATAAAAGTCAAATAAAAAGATAAACGTACACGGTTGGTTTATTCCTTGTATCTATTTTGAAAATACGGGGACTTTTTGGAGATAATACTACTCCTTACAACAGTTCAATGCATTTTCTTTCTATAAAGCCTTACAGAGTTGAATGTTTTGCTCGATTGCACGCGCTCCTACGATTTACTGAGCACGGATATTAAGACGTTTATAGAATGTTTAAACCTGTAAAGATACAAAGTTTTCTAAAGCTTCAAACAAACACACGATAACGGGGGGTGTAAGGGACAGCGTACCGCAAACTTATAGGGCCTGAGCAACCCTTATCAGTTTGCGGTACGCTGTCCCTTACATCCGGTATACCTAACCTGGGTTCCTTGCGTGGGATCGAGTGGTGTTCTTAGTTGCAGCTCATAGCGCAATCCGTGAGAAACTCTCTTAGTTATAAAGTATACCGACTCTATTAGTAGGTACATAAGGAATCAGACTAACCGGCTCGCATCGGCTCGGCTTTTACAGCATTTTACAATTCGGTAAAGACATTTGAACTTTGTAACCAGATCAGATTCTTAAAACTTATAATTTACCGTGGTTTTCCATTTAGTTATGAGTGTCTGATATTTCGACGCAGTTGCATGCGTCGTGACTGAGGAACTTTCTGGTGGTGGATCAAGAGTGACAGCTCATAATAATAATCATGCATTTTTTCTATTTTGTTTGCGTACTACATACGGCTTCGTACAGCCCCGTAAGCCTCCATACAACTCCATACGGCTCCGTTCGGATTTTTACGTCTATCGCGACGTCACAGGCGACCTGTCAAAATGCAACATGTTGATCAAATGGTTGGTGCTCCATCGCCGTGTCTTGGCCGCATGGATGGGTTACCAGTAGTGGTATAGCAACACTAGCGTTTCCGTGCTTCGGAAGGCACGTTAAGCCGTTGATCTCGCTTAATTTCGTAGATATTAGTCGTTGTGCCATGTATTTGGAAGAAAACAAATAGCTTTGAGAACACAACATATGGAAAATTCTGGGTAAAAGATCGTTTTTGTCTTTGGACGAATTCCGCCCCTGGGACCAGAGTCGCGTGTAGTATTTCTCACGCTGTTTTCCTGCCAACGATAAATTATTGTAGGCTCGCTTCCAAAGCCATTAGGTAACATCCTTAATTGACTTTTGTCTAGCTGGCAAAAAGTTCTCCAACTTATTCGTACCTAAGTACACATCCTTTATGAGTTCGTGCTGCCAGTGCCTATCCAGTACTTCTGAGATGAAAATTGTAATTACAAAATAATTATGTGACATAGAGGTATTTAGTGCTTTCTACTTAAATATTCTCGAAGTTTTCATGGTTGCTTAGCACATTTTACCATACCAGTCTACAAATTTACTATATCTTACGATCACGACTGACAACACAGTTTTTAATATTAACATATTTTTTTCTTCGGAAAAACTTACTTCGCTAGCCGCTGTCCGAAGTGGATCGCTAGAAGAATAGTACTACGGATAAAAAACAGCTAAATTTTTTGTTGAAAGTGTTAGAGCTGCAAATAGGATGCTTTACGCACGGAATCACGGCGCTTTAATAAATCGCTTGACCATTTCCATCTTCTAATGTCCAATTTGTATTCGTTTGGTGGAACAAATAAATTGTCGATGCCATTACAAAAGTCGCGATCCTGACGGTAACGAGAAGAGACGTAAAGCGGAATTGTGTGTAATTGCGCAGGGTCAAACATTATGTAACATTTTGCGGCTCTGATGACAATATGAGCGGATTTTGATATAAAACTCTCACTGGGCCATCTAACCATCATCCCATCCTTTTTGAGTTGTGTATTCCTAAATGTAAGTAATTCAAAATGCTATGCTACGCTTGGCAGGCGGATTCGCACTGCTAGGCCGTTGACTTGGCCGTTGTAGAGAATAATACAAACTGTCACCTGCAACACTACTCTACAACGGCCAAGTTGCATGAAATAATACCTTATTGAAGAGCTTAGAATTACTTTAATAAACCCTTGACTTGGCCCGCTTTTTTGATATCACAACTTTTTTTGTGCAAACCATGCACCAAACTACCATAAACTTGGCTTCTATTTTTACATTTATGTTTTTGGTGGGATTTAATCTACTTCTATGCCGCTCCCGCTGACAATGTGCACTGGCTTTACATTTTAGCCACAATTTTGCAACCTTTTTCCTTTGGTCCCTTTGCTACAAGATAGCGGGCGAAGGGTCGCGATCACAAAGGTCGTGGGAATAATGACGTAAATTTTTGGCATAATTTTAATTAAAGGCTAATTTGAGACAGTTACCAGCAGAAAATTGCGCCTTACAACAAACATTAACCGGTAGGCGGAGATAGGGAAAGGGCCTCTATTTTAGGGAGGCAAATTTAATCAACAAAATTAAAAAGTAAATGTTTATCCGAGCGTAGGGCTTTTTACAGGTCTCCAGAAATGGGAAGCTATTTTGTTTACATAGTGAGATAGGTAAGTACATAAAATTACACTGGTCGATTTTTTTATCCAAATTACATTAGGTACTCAGTTACTGATCTGGTTATGGTAATCATTGATTGTTCAGCACTGAACGAGATTATAGTACTGTACTAGTAAATAAACAGTAACTACCTACTTTAATATTGAGCCATTATTTGCTCGGAAGTAGCTAAATTTGTACGAGTATCTTTACTATCAACGAAATGATGAACTTAAGAAAAATAACGCTTTATTTTATTTGTATCAGACATGTGATTATAGGATCTATTTCGCCGACTATTTTACGAAAAGAATTAATCTTTTCGTCGACTTTGAACTTGTTGACTTTTCTTTGTTTGCGCCCCGATACTTTCCTTTATTGCGTACCTCAAACAATGATCTTACATTAGGTTCTACCCAGCAACAATAAAATTTATGGAACCAACATAGCGGATAGCTCAAATACAGAACTATCGTCTTCAATCAACCATGAAAACATTGGCTGAATGAAATGATACATTTATTTGATTTGGCAATGTATGGTTAGGTTACGACTTTGTTATCATAACCTTGGGCAAATTCAATCTATATTTGTTCTATCGACCGAGAAAATCAGGTCACACAGATCTTATTCGAATGGTTGATTGCAGGGTATAGTCTCTTCAACCGATTTTTGTAAGCGGCCTTTAAGAGTATAGGTACAGTGGAACCAATTTTTACTGGCTATACAGTATAACCAGGTATATATATTGGTCCGTTAAATGGTTAACTCGACCTGCTGCCAACTGCGTACCATTCGTTACGAGTTACAAGAAAAACAATGTCCTAGAACTAGAACATGAAATCATAGACAACTTGCTACTAACTATCACAGTTCCAAAATTAATTTCATAATGATTACACTTTGCATTACATTTTTGTGTGAAATAAAACTCTCTTTCAAAGAATAAAACGCTCTGAAACAAAATGGCGACGTAATCCAACACTTCCTGTTGAAACCGGAAACGGCGCACCGATTTTTTCTGCACCAATTAGTTCTAAGTGCTTTTCTTCCCAGCGGACTCGGTACTGCGAAGCCGGGTAAGCCCGAGTGCCACTCACTGTGATATATCTACCAACGCTCCAACAATTTTAATAGAATAATAAAGTCAACACATAGGTATTTTACCGTCATGAAAGATCTCAAACCTCACCGCTTGTATATTCACGTAGCTGTGCATAATTAATTAGGTTAATGAAGCAAGCAAGGAATTTTCATTGGGAAGTGGAATTAACGTACTAATATTGCTAGTCGTGTACCGTAAGCTGAATTTAGATGAAGAATCTGAAGATACACTTGTGACAGCTGAACGGATAATCAATTGCCTCCAAGAGCACCAAAATTGTACGCATGTTTCTTATTAAGTTTTCGTTTTATCAAGTTACGTATTTTAGGCCCGTATTTATAATCAGCTCTCAAGAGTGACAGCGAGTTTGAGTTTGAATCAGAAATGTCATTTCAGTACAAAACGACCTGTCAAATCCACACTTAATATCGCTCTCAAACTTGAGATCGCTTTATAAATACGAGCCCTAGTTTCGTTTCAAATCTAAAGCTTTAGTATTCAGTCTTCAGACAAACACATTATAAATGGACTTTATGGTAAAGAAAAAAGCGCCATTCTTTTTCGTATCGTATGATAAATAAAGGATGATATGGGCAGTTTGGACCTAATGCCCAACCCTCTCTTCTCGCGCAAAAAGGCTCATTTTAAGATATATTATTTAGATCGGGGTCTAGTTACTCTCCTTCAAATTGTGCCCTTTAGATGGCCTTGCCGTTTTTCTCTCATGCAAAAATTTCCCTCTGCAATTTATGTATCACGTCGTGTTAAGGGCATTGTTCGCAAGTAGCCGAGTGACCCAAGTCAAAATGACAGCTAGATTGTAAAAAACCGACGGGACGCTGAAATGACACAGTTCAGTAGCCAGACGGGATACACGATAAATAATATTATGCTGTTCGTTGGCAAGCACATTATCTTCTATACTTTGTCCTTACTGACTGATTGACTGATTCATCAACGCAGAGCCTAAACTACTAAAGCTAGAATCGTGAAACTTAAAGAGCAGGTTCCTTTTATAACGAATCCTACCACTAAGAAAGGATTTTTGGATTTTCCCCCCTTAAAGGGGTAAAAAGGGGCTGTGAAGTTTGTATGAAAGTCCGTCAATTTTGAAGGTAGGATCTTCAAATTTTGTATTTAGGCTAATGATTAAAAAATAATTTATATGTGTTTCAGAATTTTTGCATTTTTTACCCCTAAGAGGGTTAAATAGGGGATGGAAGTTTGTATGGGAATTCCGTAAATTTTGATGGCAGGATCTTCCAATTTTGTTTTTGGGCTAAAGATTTAAAAATAATGAACACGTGTTTCAGCGTTTTTGTATTTTCCACCCCTAAGGGGGTTAAATAGGGGATGGAAGTTTGTATTGAAATTCCGTCAATTTTAAAGGTAGGAACAGCGCGGGAACTCAATCCCACGGGAAAACTCTTAGCTGCGGGTGAAACCGCGGGGCGGAAAGCTAGTAATTCATAAGAACGATAAGACTTAAGTTATTTTTCCTTTAAACTGTATAAAAAAAAACCACTGGCAGCAACAGCAAGTTTATACAGTGTTTACCAATTTCTTAGAATCTTTCATAACTCAGAAAATTGGATAAGTCCTATCCATCATCCGACACGAAAAACAATATCCTCTGGCATAAGCGTAATCCCTGAAATATATTTCCATTAAAATTTTCACGATTGCGTTTGAAAAATCTCCTCATAATTACAGAGCTTAGAGTTTGGGGAGCAATATTCGTTAAAAGCCAACTAGTCCAGTAAAATTAAGAATAGGTGTCACATTAAATACATCTTATTGAAATTATTAAAATATAATTAAAAACAAAGCCAATTGGGTAACAAACATTTTTTTTTCTGCTTTGTAATACTTATATAGTATTTTGTGACATTAGCATAATAATAATAAAAAGTAATACTTATATCCCGTATTTGATTGACTATTAATTATTTTACTACATAATGTTACAAGTTTTGATGCAGATAAATAATACAGGTAAAGGTAGGTAAGTACCTTAGAAACTAAAACTTGTTCACATGATTACCTACGTATCTCATTTTAAAATGTATAAGACAGAGTTTGTGATTTATATTTTTTTATTAACTTTTATACTTATTTTTTGTTGGCAGAAGACAGAAAAAGTTGGCGATTACTCCACCGACAAGTGAATTTAAGAAGAAGATACTTATTGCATAGTGCAATTAATGTGACTCTTGCATCAAACCATCACTAGATTTACTGGACTATACTTTGAGGTTGGAATACAATTAGTGGCTTAGGGACTTTAGAAGTTCTGTCAAGATCTTGAGTCGACTCCTCGCTATCATTTTCTGTAAGCTCTCTCAAGGCTTTCCCCAAATTATATTAGCCAAGAGAGCCATTTGAAAAACTGCACTGTGCAGTCTGCACATGGTCTTTGAAATACTCACGTAGTTTCTACTAGCAAAATATATTTAAAGTTTTATAAGATATAGGTACATAAAGTATGAACAGTTTTTATCTCACGACTGCCGCTTGGGGCTAAGTCATACTTGTGGTTGTACGTAGAGACGCGTGATCTTGTTTAGGTAACTACAAAATTAAATATACTATACCGAGCTTACGCACACTAAATCAATGTACATGTAGGTAAATACATTCACACACAAGTACCTATGGCTAAGCGACAGTCCTTTGACTTCGAGTTTTATAACTTTTTGATTTTAGTGAAATTGTAAACAAAACAGCCAAAAAATAAGGCAACAGCATCAATAGGTTTTTGCTCAATACCTACATCCTCCATGTATCTGACACGGAACACCCAATATGCTCGTATTCTCTAGGTAACATAAACCGAAGACGTGATGCGTTGCTTTCCATCAGCCGTCGAATAAACCTGTAAGAATGAGGCTTATCCTACAGGAGCAGTAAAATTGGAACAATAACCACCTGAGCTATGGGCCCTTTGCGTCAAAGTGTACGCAGTAGATCCGCTCTTACTTCTTTTCACGCAAAGAGATAACCAACTGAAAATGGATCAATTTTACTAAAATAGTTACTTAGTCGTGTTTTTCACGCAGACTTCATTAAAATATAATATCAAACAAAATAGAAATCTTGTATAATGTAACAGAAATAATTAAAGGAAAATTTGAGGAGAGTACACGTTCATCGATTCGTTCACACAATACTATGCATCATGGTTGTTTTGAAGAGAATTAAGGCTTTTTGATCAGTCAATCTTGATCAGTTATGATTGATGTTTCAGAGATCATTATTTGGTCTAATTTACGAAAAATAACAAATAAAAGAGAAGACCGAAATAACTCGTTAAAGGTCAAGCTGAGTGAATCAGAGAAACAAAAGAATATTTATTACATAAATTGAGATCGCGTCACAATATTTTCTGTCTTGATGATAATATCATAATTATAATAATGACATGAAAAATAAAATAAACATTTTAATTAATCTAATTAAATAATAGCTCTAAGTAATAAATCTTTATAAATAAAACATAATAGTATTATCTACATTTTATATTTTAGTAACTTTCACTGTAGTAAATAATTATAACAATTCTAGCAAGATTTCCAAGATGGAATCTTTTTTTTTTTAAGTTAAAGAAAAGTCGTGGAACAATAGTGCCGAATCATAAAGCTGACACAATTGGTCGTGAGCTGGGAATGATCTGCGCTGGAACAGTAAATTCAGGTTATTCATAGAGTTGCATTGTAGCTACCGGTGAACTGAGTCATTGAGTCAATATTTCTGTTCATTTTCAACAAATATTTAAAGAGGTAACAGTTATGTACTTGGTGATATTGTAATCCTATATGGTGATACTAGCACAACGCGAATAAGAGAATAAGAGTAAATAGGCATCATCTAGCCAAACATGCTCGCTTCATCCATCATCGTCTGCATCGTCACTTTCCATCAGGTGAGATGGCGGACAATTGGTTTGCCTATTATTGTTAATTTTAAAAAAAAGAAAAAAACATACATATCACTTATTCCCATTTGCTAGTAAAAGGATCAATTCGATGTGGTTAAAATTTATCAATGTACTCCTTTAGCTGGGCTTTGGGCGCTTCTTGTAGGGAGAACTGTAAAAAATTGTGTTGACCATGTTGTTAGCGGTTACCTTTATCGCCACGTTTAGTTGAAGGATAAACTGTACTATGTCATTCACAATCATGTACAACTCCCCAGCTCAGCTTAGTGTAGCTGACTAAGGCTCGTATTTATAAAGCGATCTCAAGATTGAGGGCAATATTAAGTTTGGATTTGACAGGTCGTTTTGTACTGAAATGACATTTCTGATACAAACTCAAATTCGCTGTCACTCTTGAGAGCTGATTATAAATACGACCCTTAAACTAGAATTTTTAGATCCCATCACTAGCTATAAGGTCGGTATCTACGCTACGAGAGAGATTTTCCGCCGTTCCTCTCGTTGAGGTCGTTGTGACGTCGAATTACACGGAGTTTTTTCAAAATAACCTCAGATTTTATGCGGCGGCCCAACGCTTTTTCTCAGCGAAAATGTTACCGATATTTTTTAATTGAATTGCTGGGATAAATGTTTTGAACGCCGCCGGAGGAAATAAAAAATGCAATAGTAGAAAAATGTTAAGCAAAATAAACGAATAAAAGTCTTATTAAGTTTTATGCGAACATTTTCTACGTAGCTTAATATTTGCCAAGGATTTGAACAGAATCATAAATAATACGAAGCGTGATAATGGAATCAGAGTGATTCAGAAAAAAAGTATTCTCTCAAAACACAAATGCCCTCGTTAAAATGGAAATCTCGGCTGAAAATCTTGTCGGTTTGTGCCGTTTCACAAAATCTAAAAGTCACGTGCTAAATAAAACACATCGGGGTGAAGTGAGCCCTTGATATTATTATTTTTCATTCTTTCATGTATCTTGTGGTTATTGTGAATTTGAAACACGAGATACAGACATTCATTTTCAAGAAAGCCCTGTGAAATTTGCGATAAAATATAGTGTCATATTAAATCTACTTATTATTAAATGAAGTTACATCTGAAACAAATCAATAATTTTGCTAGCCATAAAATACTCAAAAATAAGTAATTTAAAAAATCCACAAACTTTTCAAGACACCAAATAAAATCGACTTCCCGCCATCTCCGTAGGAAAGTTTAATTTCAGAAATGGCCGGAGAGTTTGAAATTGGAATTCCTTTCTGTCCTTATTCTCGTGTGAAGCCCATACAGTATCACCACGCTTCTAATGAACGTGGGTGGGGGTGCTGCATGTTTGGAGATATGTCAAAAATATGGCGTTGGCAGCCGTTGACCTGTCTCGTATAAAGTAGTTTTCATCTAAGGGTCACACGCATTGCGATTCTAAAGTACAAAGTACAAGGAGTTTTTTTTCTGAGTTGGCGACCATGTTGGCGGCGTTAGTTCCTTTTTTTGCCACGTTCATTTTAAGCGTAGTGGTACTGAACACTTCGGCCATACAGTCATCGCGGCAGCCGCCTGTTTGCCGATCTGATTGCAACCCTCCAGGCTTGTTTGAACGCTGCCTTGTAATCGAATAGCCGACGCTGAAGCCACTATACACGTACATAAAGTATGTCGGTTAGTAGCAGTTTGCTCTCTCGGTGTATCGATTGGTTTGTATTTCCATGCAATTAAATCATAATAGAAAGAAAAGCATAGGAATACTTGTTTTGTTGCATCTGAAATGCATTTTCAATTTCTCGACCTAATTTTAAGTAGTCATATTAAAATTAGATTATTTTTATTTCTGCATCAGACAGATCAAGAAAAGTCAAGAAAAAAATCAAGTAGTAAAATAAGAAATAAAAAATGCAGGGCGAGAAGAAGGCGTAGGCGAGGCGTACAATTTATTCAATCCGAATGTACAATTTATTAAAGAATATAATATTTAATTAATTGAACCTAAAAGTAATTAGTTGATTATCTTCATAGTCACTTAAACACTTTGTAATTTATTTATTTACATTGTATTTACTTATAATTAGTAGGTACTAATAATACGTAGGTAATTGCTTACGTATACCTACATAACGGTGCATTTCATAATGATCGTTGAGTAAACTAGTTTTGCTGATACATGTTTAAATTAATAAAATCTAATGCAGTAATCAATAATACTTACATTAGTTGTTCATTGTATTTGATCAGAAATGTTTGTTAAATGATTGTTTTGGTCACATATTATTTAAAGACATGAAGAAAAGTTCAGTGTTATTGCTATGCGTTCTGTGTAAGAATATTTTAACACGTTTTTTTTAAATAAACTTTGTATTGATTCAGTATTAAATACTGGGTGTAAGGAACAGCGTACTAGAAACGGATAGGGGTTGCTCAGTCAACGAAACTTAACAACTCTCACCAGGAAATACTTTCAGGGAATGAAAGAAATGAAAAAAAAAATGCTTTTCCATACGAATTGTCTGATCGATGTGGTCATTTTGTATGGGAATGTAATTTATTTTCCCTGAAAGATTTTCCTGGTGAAAGTTGTTCAGTTTCGTTGAATGAGCAAACTATCCGTTTCTGGTACGCTGTCCCTTACACTCAGTATATTTAATGGTTGTTTTTGTGCAGTGTCTTGGATAAACGTGTCTATGTCATGCAATGACTTGCAAGAATGTCCCAAGTTTAAAAAGAAAAAGATAGTAAGTTAAGTTATGTATGAATTTTTGAAGTAATGAAACTGTATTGTATTTCTATTGCAAGATCTAAGAATTTAATGATTTTTTAATACTAAAAATACAATCTTTTATTTTTATTTTTTAGCGCAAACTTTGGTGTAATTGTATCAACGGCATAAATAATGACGACAACAATAAACCCAATAATACTGATGTCGCAACATCAAAGGTAATTAGTAGATACATACTTACTTACTTTACTTTACTTTGTCCCACTGAGCTTCGCTAAGCTTGCTAACTTCGCTTAACCTTACACTACAATATCTGGAAATGTAAAAGTACTAAAGGGACTGTTTGAAGATACATCTTATACCTCGAAGTGACAGGCGCAGCGTGAAATGACTATATTTTTGCAAAGTCTTAAAATTAGTCATAGTTCTATAATTGTATCACGCTCTTGAAAAGTGCGCGTCGCATCGCATTGCTTCCGTATGAAATGACCCAAACATCGATGTAGTGTACTGTGTATTTAAAAAAAATATCTGTGTCCAGCCACCCGTCACTGAACCCAGTTACGATGAACCGGAAGATGAATCGTGTGATCCATACAACCCACCTGTACCCAACTTTAGCCGCCCTGGACAAAGGATCAGTATTACAAGTAAGCAATCTAAAGTTTGTTTCTTTAACTTTGACTTATCGATACTCAGTAAATTGATTTTTCTTTGCAACTTGGCTGAGGTTGAAAACAAACCATTTAGTTATTGACTTTACTATTTTTTAGAATGCCATGAGTACATCTGGGAAATTAAAGTGCGAGTTGAACGGTCCCAACGGGAACAAAAATGTAAGTAGCTACAAATCCTCATTTTTCAAAAGGATAGTGCTACTAGACAGCGTAATGTATGTATCTGTACTAGAATGAACATTATTATCATAATATATAGGATAATCTTTAAGTCCTAAAAACCTAATACACTTTTTTAACCGCTAGCTTGTGTCTAGCTGTAGTGTATAGCTGTTGCCGTACTCAAGTTTTTGATTTTACTATAGATGATCCTTACCCTTTTTCCCCGAACCAACAGGACGTTTAAAATAGCCTCTATTATCTAGCTAATAAGATTCACACAAAAAGCTTTTATCTCTTTTGGACAAAGGCATTGAACATCCTCTTGACTCAATTTCACTCTATTTTCGGCTTCGTAATATCCGAGGACATCCGTTGCGGATGTAACCTCATAAAACTCATACTATTATCATTTATCACAGATTACAAGCTGCTCGAGTCATTATGTATCGGAGGCCCAGTTTATTTTAGTCATACGAATAATTGCTAGACATAATATATGCTGCACAAAAAAAAGCAATTTATGGAGTAAAGACTGTATTTTTTTTAACATTACCTGTTTTACGTTCTTTGTAAAGAAAAACTATGTCCATCCTTCTTTCAGGCAGAGACAGTAAATGGAAGAGCCACGTATTCAAGAGAGAAGTGGCGATCCAGAACCTTGACACAGTATTCACAGTACCGGTGACACCACACCCTGAACAACTGGTGCCTACGCTCTTCATCATGGGAGGTCACGATGCTTTCCCAAAGGAATTCCCTCACATGGTCAGTTATCGTTGAGTACTCAGTACCTACACACTAAACAATATCAACAAATCTCATCATCATCATCAGTTCAAATATGTCCCTACCAAGGGCACGAGCCTGCCCTGAATTTAGGGCAATCGGGCCTTAGTCAACCACGTGGGCCCAATACGATTTGGTTGACTTCAGACACAACCTCAAAATGTGAGCGCGAAGGTCTTAATTATGGGTAATGTCACGTAATGTTTTTGACTTCAATGTTAGATTATTGATTTTCTTCATTGACCTTATTGATTTCCAGGGGGCGATTGGTTGGCGTAGTTCTGATCCAAACAGAGACTGGAAGTTCATGTGTGGCAGTAGTTTGATCAGCCCCAAGTTTGCATTGACAGCCGCCCACTGCAGCAGTGCTGATTCAAGGGATACCACTATCAGTGACGTCATCCCAAAGATAGTGAGATTTGGCGTCGAAGATATTATTTCCTTTGTAAGTTTCCCAGTTTGAAAATGGAAGGATTAAACTGTATATGTGATAATAGTAAGTGTGTTGAATAGTTCTATCTCTTCTTTTTGTTGTTTCGTGTAGGATAAAACGTAAAAGACTGTTATAATTTGAAAGAATAACAATGTCATCGACGATTAATAATGGCAAAACTGATTTGCTTATGTAACTGATCTTTTCTCCTAGGCATTAGACCATTCTGCAGAAGACCGTAACATATCGAAGGTTATAGTTCACCCTCAGTATCGTTCGCCTATAAAGTACTTCGATCTCGCCTTGCTGGAGCTTGACCGTCCGATCGTATTCAACAAGTTCGTCCAGCCAGCGTGTCTCTGGACTGAGGACATGGATAAAGTGAAGACGGGTACTGTCACTGGCTGGGGTGTTACTGATCCAGGTAAATATAAAAAAGAAGCAAGGCTGAATGAGTTTTGGATTAAAAAACGGTTTTCTAATCCTTACAATTTGAGAAGAGGTTCATCTAAAATAGTGTTATACCTGGGACCTCTTAAATCTGTTATCGGCTTTTTAGGTTCATCCTTAATACTTCAACTTCACCTGATATATCCATCCATACATAACATAGTTACCCACAATAAAGCCCAAGGTATAATCATCAATGTTTGATGTACGTTCAAAATACGTTTCATTCTCCAGCTGCTCACGAAGGTCATCCATACCTCCAAGCTGCGACCTTAGATGTGATTGATGATCAGCGCTGTGAAGACTTCCTGTGGCAATACCACAACAGACGCTGGCGAGGACTTGAGGAACACCAGTTCTGTGCTGGTCAAATGGAAGGGGGAGTGGACTCTTGCCAGGTTTGTGTACTCTTTTTAAAAAAATCTACCGTTTTGTTGATTGGTGAAAAATAGTATTTGTGGTCAAAGTTACAATAAATGACTTGGAATTTAAAGACATCCATTAAAAGGAAACTTATCATAAAGACAACGATGTATTCAGAATGATTAACCATTTTTATAATATTAGCTTACCGAAGTCTCATGCCTAATAATGATGATGATGATAATGATAATGATATATAACTTGTATATAGAATAGAATATAAGAAAGAGTTCGTGTCAGAAATTACCAAGGTCCGGTGATGTACAAGAAGAGAAAGACCCTTCTTTGGAAGAGTTGGTTCTTTTTATTTAAGATCGTAGTATATTCGATACGTGCGTTAGCAGAAACACCCTACAATTTTTAATTTTTACTTTGTTTGGACACCGGAATGCCTACCCAGCGATGGTGGAAGGTGCAGATTAATATGACAGACAGTCTTTGAAATGATACAATGTATGTTTCAGGGTGATTCGGGTGGCCCGTTTCAAATGAAGATCCCGCTGCCTCCCCAAGTGGCCAGGCGAGAAGGCAACATGCACTACTTAGTGGGAGTGACGTCATTCGGCATCAGCTGCGGGAAGAAAGATCTGCCCGGCATTTACAGCAAAGTGTCGAAATTCCTTGACTGGATCGAACCTATAGTTTGGAAGTGATAAGTTGAAGTATCTGATGGTAATATCGGAAAGCGATTTAAAACTAATTTAATTTCGTTATAATTATACCACTTAATTTTATTTGAATAAAATGTTCATTACGACTATTATTTCACTTTACCTTTAACAAATTTACAAGCGATTAAGTTTTTTGATCATTTAAAAGACATTATTTTGTCGTAATTTTAATGGCTTTTAAAGTGTCCATTAACTACTACTTCATTGCTATGAATAAAGAAAGCAGTACTCAAAATAATCTTATCGTTTCTATAAATTCTGCCTTCGAATCTTTAAGAACTAAACTTAAACTTTTAAACTAAACTACTTGGTACCTACCTCGAATAAGCTAAACTTAGTACATGGTGTATTTTTTTAAACACACGAGCTGTAGAACCGCCGCGGGCAAGGGAAAAAAGGAATCGTCCCTAAAAATAATAAAATAATAGAAATTTCGTTACTTGAATATTTAAATCAACAAAAACCTTAATAAGATCTTTTGTTTATAAAGGATCGTACTGTAAACGACGAGCGTGTTTTGGTTGCCATTATTCATTGCGTTTATTTTACAATACCATTAAATATAGGTACAGTTCAAAAGAAAACAACTTAAAAAAAAGAAATATTTGTTTTTTACTCATTGCTCATGAATGAAATTCAATGTAAAAAACTAATAAGTTGAGGGTTTCACGGGCTCCGTGTATTGAAAATGAAATAACAAACTGTCACTACAGCACAGGTAATATTCTTATGTATAAAAACTATTAAAAAAAACTACAGAAGTGTATTGTAAACATAACGACCAGCAGCGACCATACGATGTTGCGATGCGAGTACATACGTACGGGACTACTCGTATATTTTATAAATTTTTTGCACTCACAGTGTGCTATATTATTTCTAAATAATGTTAGAACTAACAAATCAAAAATTTCAACCGCCGACAGGATTTGAACCCGCGTCTTTGGAAAACCGGCCCAACGCTCTTAACCAACTAAGTTACAGCGGCTTAGCTTTGAGCGGTGAAATTAGTGATCTGCGGGTTCAAATCCTGTCGGCGGTTGAAATTTTTGATTTGTTATTTCTAATACTACTATACTAGTATATTGTTTGTTTGTACCTAATCCACATTTCTTTTTAAAAACAGTTGCGTTTTCAAATAAAGTGCGTATCAGAAGTATATCGAACTTGGTTGCTAATCAGGTGTATTGGGAACGGAACACGGAACGGGCGGACTTGATTTACATCCCAATTTAGTTTTGCATCGCTGGCAGTTTTTCCAACAGCGCCTCTTGTTAGTTTTTTAGAGATCCCCGACTTGGACGCGAAATTTGAAGAATATTTTGAGCTGAAATTGGAGCGTAATGAACTATTCGACTCAGCTGAAAATCCACTTAGAGGTTGAAAATGTGGCCATCTTTCTGGACAACTATATGTCATTTACAGCATTTACATTATGGACAAAAAATGCACTTCACAACGAAATATATGAATTGATATTGCTTTACTGCGGAAAACGTAATTTCTTAGAGTTTTGGTAATAAACACTACCCAGTTAATTTTAATCTCCTTCAACACTTTTTCGTTACCCTCAGTTATAGCAAGAACCCCTAAAACTTCTGTGCATCACGCACTCGTCTTGATTTTGAGAGGGCAACGAGAAGAGAGACTAAAATAGCTTTCGCAAATAATGAATCTGCGGCACAATAAATATGCTGATAGTGGCCTGTTTGTTTTATATCGCAGTATTTTATGTCAACGTTGATTTTGGACGAGCATAAATGTATGTTGCTCGTTTTGATGGCATACTTTTATTTGCATTGGCTCTCATATCACTCACAATGTTTACCCATAGGTAACATTAAGTAAAAGTTGGTTAGGAATTCAAAGTTCAAATGGTAATTTATCCTATGACAAGAAAGGTTACTCTTATGCATGGACTGTATGGAAGAGGGACGCTTACTGATTGCGCTGTGATGGCGTTTGGCTTCTGAGTACTTACTCTTTGGGGGGGCCTAAATCCTGGCGGTTTTTCTTTCTTCTATAGCTTCTGAAGATTAGGGTGACGCGGCGCGGTTGGCGAACGTCAGAGAATATACAGCGTCACAACTTGGTGTTGACCGCCTACTAGCGTGGGCAAATTGGGAGGAAGTACACCTGTCAACTTGACATTAGCGGTGCATAAAATAGCAACAATAGGTATAGCGTTCCTCAGGAAAAGCATGGGAAAAAGGGGTTATTGGCGTCATCAATCCTACACTAAACGCTCAAGCATCGAAACCTACACACGTTCAATATGTATCAATTAGTTCAGAACATTTTTTTGTGACAATAAATTTGCAAACAGAAGTTTTACTCTTACCAAGCAGAGAGCGCAACTCTCAACCCGCGTAACCAAGCAATATTGAAATCAAGCAATATTGGAAACAAATCGCTTGCAGAGTAAATATGAAACAAAATATTTCTGGTAGCCATTAAAATACAATCGAAAACTTTCAGCCATTAAACTTGTATCCGCAAAATGATACAGTAGTTTAAAAATTGTATTGCCATTTGAACGTTTAAGTACTCTTTTTGTGTAATTTTCCTATACTATTAATTTATTCGGACGACGTAAAACATAACCTAAATAAAAGTGGCAGCAGTGAAAACATAGAATAAGTAATACTTATTATTTTTCTTTTTGAAATTTAGACGAAGGGTTGACAACCCGTCACTACAGCATTACTAATAGTTAGAGGTTGGTATTCTTTATAGAAATAGGTAAGGTGCACTGGGGTAAGATCGAATAATTCAAATAACTATACGAAACGCGGAAATATTCTTTTATTCTAGCTACCTACATAATATTATTATGTTTACGGCAACTAATATTATTAATTTATTATTATTATGTGGCCAGAATAAAAATATAATTTCACGTATAGGAGTTTTTTAAATTATACGATCTTACCCCAACGATACTCTGTTGCTAGTCTTCATTTTTATGCACCTAAAACAAATAATATCTTATGAAGTAATACATAAATTCAGAAAAAATCTTTTAAAGGAATCAGCTCTTTATTATTTTACTAATTCGTATTTATCATTAAAAAAAATGCTGTAAATATTATTCCTCTTTTATTTCCTTAATTAACCATTTGACCCATTTTTCACGGAATTCAATGGCGGTGACGGCGCTGAAAAACTGTCAATTTCAACGCTAGAATTCAGAGGTTATTTTTCAAATTGCTCCCATTGTTATTGTAATTGGATGATACGTCTTCTGGTAGGAAAGAAAAAATGGAAATGAATAGCTCAAAATGTTTTTAAAAAAATACGCATTATTTAGCAGCTGGGTGTCATGACAAATTTTTATAGTAGTACCATTATTACCTATGTGCTTTCTTCACAGCATTATGAAAGCGAAGTATGCAATTAATTATAATTATTACAGCCAAGATAATAAATGTCACATTTGACATTTCTTGAATGCTCAAGTTCTAGTATAAAGTGTAATTTTTGCTATGGGTTTAACTGTCAAATGTGTCCTGTATCTTGTCTCTACTATAGTCACAGAATTAATATAGTATGGTCAATGTTATTATGTGTAGGTATGATCAAACAAATATTAAACTTCTTGTCATCTTTGGAATCCAGTTCTAGATAGATATTGCTTCTATAGGTAGTTACCTGAAATTATTCGTTCAATACTAATTTTATTAGGCTGGCTTTGTTGGAAATTCTGCCACCCGACCAAGAAAATGAAATTTAGCAGATTATAAACTCGGAAGATAATTTTCGTCATTCAAATCTTGACCTTGATAAATTGAGTAATTCGCGAAAAGCGCAGATCTGATTTAAATTTGGAATTTGAGTCCGTTTAACCTGAGAAACGTTAACTTGAGTTATTTGTCATTTAGTTGTTTGTTTAAAAAAATATGATAAAATTAATAAAATATAAAATGAAACAAATATGAATTTATAACACCGATCTCATTACTTCGCTAAATGACGTCATTAACATGAATATGGTCCTTTCATTTAATACAGTAGTCACATGCAGGTGTTAAATTGGTCTCCTCGCATTTATACTCCAAATTAATGTAGATAATTATTCATTATGTTCATTTCAAAAACGGCGGTAAGGAATTTTTAGAAATCTAAGTCTGAAATTAATTATCAGATACACTAATAAAATCTTCTGTATCTGCTTATTTGTCTCAGCATTCCAATTTCTCCCATTATACAATGATTACATTACGTTAAAAATCAGATTAAAATTTGTTGTTAAATCTAATTGAACCAACGGCCAATTTCCCGGTGATTATTCCATCTTCGTCTCTGTTTGCTTAGCAAACACGTAAAATTGATATCAAACAATCAATTTCAGTAAACCACTCAGTAAATAATTTTACATATCTCATGCTCAGTAAGTGGTTCATACAACCCTAAAACCCGGGATGTAAGTGGTACTTTGCATCATAGGTTTTGAAACCTATGCTGCAAAGTAATTTGAATAAGGAACTGTCAAATTGCAAGAAAAAAAAAGTTGATAGCCTTATTTCAAACACACGGAATCGGATGATTAATCGAATCGGAATCGATTTTAAAACAAATTCTATTCGAATTTATTTAAATATCGAACTGGCCAGTACTAAATATGACGCATAGAGTCACGGAATAAGGCCATAAAAATGTAAACATAGGATTATGAAAATTATGAAATTTTTACTCTGTGGTTTTTATAACATATTTATAACCTCAAAACTTGAGTTTGTCGATTTATTACTTAGCATTTTATTATAAAACATTAACAAATTAAACAGTCAGTATACTTAACAAAATGTCTACTTGCAAATTAGATAATTTTTCTTACGCGAATGCATATATTTGTGATGGTTAAATTCGCTCATAGTGAGTTGGTATTGCCTACTGTTTCGTCGTAATTTCATGTTTTAATTTTCTTATATTTTCCCATAATTTTAACTTATCTTTCATTCGATATGTAAAGCATAGTGCTTACCTCATGGTGTAAGTCATCAAATGCATACTCGTACCATTAGCGCCCTCGCTGCGCTCGGGCGCCAAAAACCTCGTATGCATTTGATGACTTACATCCTTTGGTTAGCAATATACTATTACAGCCCGGTTAAATCTAATTCCCTTAAACAAGAGAGGTTCTATCTATTTTCCACTTGGAGTAAATCAATTTTAATCATAGCTCACGATCATTTATAAGTTATGACTTCAAATCAAATTTCATTTAGCACAACAAATTCGTATCTCTTTTCTGATATTATAATAAGCTACTTTATACCGCAAATAATTTAAAAAATGATTGTTTTTATTACCTAGTACCTATCATAATTATCAATTTAGTTTAATAGGAAATATGTTCATTCTTTTAAAACAGATAATCCGACAAACAACAGCTATCATACTTTGTTCCCAAAGTATAATAAATCAGCAGTTTATATCTTGATTTAATTATACTTTTTATTGCGCTCAAAAACAAATTAATATTTGGAACAAAACATTTTAACTTAAAATTAAATTCAAAGTAAACAAGTACGATATACTTCGGAAATTCTAGCAACTTTTCAACATGAACAATGAGTACATCTCAGTAAATGAACTTGAAACAAATTCTTATAAAGGGCGGTTTTAAAAATTACTTATTACTATTACTTGGAATACAAAATAATGTAGATCACTTTTTCACTAGCGGTACTGCCTCACTTTACACGTATGCGCACGTTTTTATTGTTTTTGGTAAGGTAGGACATTAGATCTATAATGAACGATTTGGTATATTTTGTATCAGAGACGGAGAAGGCGGAATCGAGAGAGGACTGGCGATTACTTCTCTCTTAAGTTTATGATGATGATTTTGTATCAATTTACCTACTAATAAATCCAAGATTCTTTTATAATGAAATCTTTTATAAACCTACTCGGTATGTGCTGGTGTGATGATTACAAACAACTTTTTCGCAGTATCGTGATGTACATAGAACTATGAAGAAGAATCACTAATAAAATTTTGTATTTTATTCTTGCGGAATGTTTCACACGGCCTTTCAGCAGGTGAGTTCAAAGTGATGCTCATTTATTTTAACGGATGTATCCAATAATATCTTTACATTCTGCCACGTAATTAAACCACACGTGAATGTAATATGAAATACAATTACTCATTATACAATTACTCAATTTTGTTCCAGGAGCCGAAATGACGTATTATTTCTGAAATACAAAATAAGCAAAGTCAATAAATACCTACTTGATATTATGTCCTCGGAAATAAACGGCGAAAGTCATTTTTCCTTTTCGGGACGAGTAAAATACCTACCTACATTACTGAGAATAAAAGTTAGTGAAGAGAAATGAGAAGGTTTCGGAACCGTTTTTGTGATAGGTTTGGTTTTGAATCTATTCTAGGCTTTAGCTCATTCTTATCTAATCTAATCTCATTCTAATTCGTTCCTAAAGGGTCGATCATGGAATGAGCATTCCCGCTCTCCGACAGAACAAAGCAAACTGTTTGGTGCCGGATTTCTATAGGTGTATCGGTGTGTGTAGGTGGTCGTAAGTCCACAATCCATACCTACTAAGTACTTAATTATAAATGCGCAAGTAAGTCTGTCTAGTTATCTGGCGGTCTGTCTGTCTGCTTATTTGTTTGCTTGTTGCTCTTTCACGCCTAAACGGCTTAACTGATATTTCCTTCTATTCTTGTATTGCACTTTATAATATCCGTAAAGTTTATACTAATATGCCTTCTTGGACTGAAGTAGATATTATTAGTTTATATTGTTTGAACAGACAGACATTATTGCTTAAGTTGGGTATTGTAGAGCTGTTATGTATTGACTTTAGCTTTATCCTCCCCACGACTTGAAATGTTTTCCCGTAGAAATGGGATATTACTCATCTTTGATATTACTGCGACCGTGCGAGTTTGTAAATAGTAAAATAATTAAATGTCACCTTATACGGCCGTTCATTTCCGTGCGGGTTGATTGCCGTGCGAGATGACGAACGACTCTTGTCATCTTTTTTTGCTGTTGTGTCACGCTCTTGAAAAATGCGCGCCGCGTGGCTTACCGGTGTGAATTGACCCTCATATTAAATCGTAAACCATCCTACTTATTACAATTTTTTTAATTGTTTTATAAATCGTGTTCTCCAAAATCCCCTAAAACGGCAAAACAAATGAGCAGATCCATGAGTGCGTATTTCTGAGCCCGCATACTGAGGGTGTTGGATTAGAGGCCAGAGCCTTCCGGATAGAAAGACAAATGCACCTATTTGCCGGGGATTAGTGTTAACCCACAATGGTTTATTAGTTAGCTGCTAGCCCTTCGTTCTTTCGCTACGAATAGACCATACAATATTAGTCTCTATATAGCACATTGTGGCAATCAAATCGTTGTAATAAAATAAACTAAGCTTCACTTCTTCATTCCATCATTCTACTAAAACTAAATTATAACGCAAACTCACAATAAATATTGATGCCCAACCTGATTTACATAATAATTACTAAAAAAACTACATAATTTAAAATATCTCTTGGATTGACTTTTTAAATGACTGGCTGATCTTATCAGACGGACATTGTTCGAGTGAGAGAATTAAAAAATATCGTGCTAGTCGCAACAGTTCTGCTCTTTTAACTTGATCGCATTCCTACATGAAAAGCTTGCACTGTTGGACAACATTCATTAAAAACTCTGTACAAGTAAGCCATTAGCGAGTTTTAAAACACAACGAGAGTTTTCCGCACGGAAGCAATTCCACGGAAACAAATAGTACCTTTCAGATTTGCAAAACACAGCATCAGCAGCCGTTGAAGTTTAAATATTCTTGCATATTTGTATGGAAACAAAAGAGCGGGAGTGGCCTGGCCAGCTTGCATCATGAATAAATGTACGAATTCGTATTTCGCGCACGCCACGCGCCGCCTCAGAAACAAATACTAGCAGGAGACAGACATACACTACGTGATCTTACTCTTGTCGAGGGTTCTAGACTCTGGTTTAATTGATGTACCCTTGCTCTGTTTACACTTTGAGAAAGATTTGTTTGTCACTGGTATTTGCATGATTGAAATGTTCATTTGTTTGTTGAATTGTTTATATAAAGTTTTAAATATAACACATCCTTTTATATTTATAATGTGCGCGTAGTTTAGTAAGGTGTAGTCTTGTATTTATCAACCGATCTCAAGTTTGGAGCCAATTTTAAGTATACGGATTTGACAGCCGTTAAATACTGAAATGACATTTCTGATACAACTAAAACTCGCTTTCAGTCTGAAGAGCTGATTCTTTATACCCACAGTACTAATAACTACAGGCTTTGTAAATACATATGAAATAAGAATAGGTAGGTGATTGCAACATCGTAGCATGCAGCTACCACTTTAATTGAAATATCTCATCATAATCTGTAAGATGAAGTTCGAAATTTTAATATAAAACAAAAACCACTCAAATTACAATCTTTCAACACTAATAACACCTGTAGTTTATAGCCGTCCCTCCGTTATGAGAGCCAGGAAATAATGCGGAAAATAAAATGGCGGGGAATAGCAAGCTGGATATTACTGGCCACTCTGAGCCGCGTGTAAGCTGCACAGCACAACGTCAAACTATATTTCGAGGCGTCAAGCTTTTCTCAGTCTTACAACAAAATATAACGTCTTATATTAATTTTAAAGTGAAGACTTTTGGGTCAACATTATTGTTTTTGGTGAATTACTTATTTAAAGAAAACTTATTTTTTCTTTATTACGTAGCTTAGGTACATGAACTAGATCTGCATGAACTCAGCAGTTAACCTAGGCCCGTATTTATAATCAGCTCTCAAGAGTGACAGCTAGTTTGAGTTCGAATTAGAAATGTCAGTTCAGTACAAAACGAGCTGTCAAATCCATACCTAATATTGCTCTCAATCTTGAGATCGCTTTATAAATACGAGCCCTAGTGTAGGATCCTCTTTCATTAGTTGTATAACAAACAAGCAGTGAAACTGGTATACCTATTTAGAAAAGACCCTGTCACTAATAAAACTGAGTTCAGTTCAGTACAGTTTAGTATTTGAGTACGGTGTGAAAGGCTGCATAATTATAATAATAAAAAAATAATATTCGCACATCCTTGTACTCTTGTATTCCATTTCACAAAAGACCGTTAAAATTTACGTTGCTGAAAATATACTGAATATGCCAATTCAGTAACATTCCGTATTCATTATTTACTGCAAAAGGTCTGTTTTAAATGTAGTTAAATTAAAATCATATATGCGTGGCAATACAATTTCATTTTATTTGCCGATATGCATAAATCCGGCACGATCAGTCGGCGTTCGAAATATAAATCCAATATTATTGGTAGGTTATACTTTTTTATCACATATTTTTGAAAATAGAAGCCTGTGATTGGTTCACATTCGTATCACCAGCGCAGCCAGTAGTGCGAATAGTGAGCATGGTAATTGAATGGGCGCTTTTCCACTAGACGGCACGGCAACGGCAACGGCGACGGCACGGTACCGTCGACGATATCGTAGGTGAGATATTGTATGAAAATCAATTAAATTATATGACACGCTTTTCTACTTGCCGGCACGTCACCGGCACAACACGTCATCGATTCTCATAGATATTGTCACGTGATCGTTGCCGTGCCGGTGCCGTGCCGTCTAGTGGAAAAGCGCCCATTGGTTGAAGACAGTTTTGGTCGAAATATGTTCCGATTCCTTTTGTAATATAAAGTTTTTTTTTCTATGGATTAGAAATTAGAACTGAAACTTGCTTAGGTACAAGTAGTAACTACCTAAAGGTACAGTAACAGTACAAAAAAAAATTACATCTCTCAAGAACATCACATGCCAATCTCGATGTTATAAAACTAATTAAAAATGTTGTTAAATCATACTGTAATAATTTGCCCTTCTTTATTAAACGGTTCTTCTTACTTCACAATATTGAAAGATGCTAGCTCTTTGATTTGTAAGGCTAGTATTTATAATCAGCTCTCAAGAGTGACAGCGAGTTTGAGTTTGTATCAGAAATGTCATTTCAGTACAAAACGGTCTGTTAAATCCATACTTAATATTGCTCTCAATCTTGAGATCGCTTTATAAATACGAGCCGTACTGTACGTATACAAAAACAATCGTAAACATACAAATTGGTTTGCAAACAATGTTAATTGCATTACGAGCAAATTAATAGTCCACTCCAATCAGTGTTGCTGTTGCAAATAAATATGCAATGATGTTGAATACATTTGTCACCACACTACGGAAAATACGGTAAAATGTCAGCATTATCCTACTATTCCAGTCCTACTAATCCTATAAAAATATTATAAATGCGAAAGTTTGGATGCTTGTAGTTTTTGATGTTTGGAATTTTGCTACTCCATTACGCTTCTACCACAGGACTGATCGGGATGAAACTTGGCACACATGTAGGTTAGGTCCTACTACGCTAAGGTGTTTAATTTCAAAACAAGAATAATTTGAGTTACTTTTCTTACGTAAAATTACTAAAACTGCTGAATTTTTCGTTACTTTTAGTTAAATTCATGTTTAATTAGCGAAATTAATGGTCGCTTTCTTTGCCTGGGCTTCTGTTAATTGGGTGGGGAGTTTCATAATCAGCAACGTTTTAGTTTTTGTGTTGAATTTATAAATGGGCTAAGTAGTTCGTTCCCAAGAAATCAATTTAGGCAGTCACTTGACAGGTAAAATTAATTAAAATTTATTCTAACATACATACATAAAGGTCACGAGGAAAAATCCCTTGCAGGTTAGGGAGAGCGTAAAACGCCCAGTAAATAGGCGCTTTCGTCATTTGAGGGTCAGTTCATAAAAAACTAAGTGTGTGTTGCTATAGTGAAATGAGTAATATTTATCTATTGATACGAATTTTACTCTGCAACGAATGTGGTGTGATCAGGCCATTTTTATAGAGACAAAAAATACGCCTTGCAATTTTTTTATCTCTGTGATAAATAAAAAAAACTGTTTCACATAATTCAAATACAAATTAAAACTACCTAACAAAAGTCCAATTGTTGTTACAGCTACACTCTGTATCTTCATGCCCTACTGTAAGAATAGAAGTTTTTATAGGGTTAAGGAAGCTTTTTGAGGAGGCCGGAAATTACGTCGAACCAACTTCCTTCCCCATTCATTTAGTTTTGTGCTTAGTCCTTTTTTGTTGAACTACTCCAATTGGTAGGTATATATTAGGAAATATATATATTAGGAAAGTTATACTCGATAAATACAAAATATTTTTGTATGTCGTTAATAAGAAGATTAAAATATTTCGTATTTTAATTTCATTTTTAGTTTTGTACTATCCGTCATTTTAAAGAAATCTTCTCTACAAAACTGACATAACCCCTCCACACTTTCTGAGGAATAAGGCTTTCTGAAGAAATGAAATAACCTGGCCGAGGCATTGAAAGCTCTAGATTAAATCAGAAATACAAGTTGAGTTGACTGTAAAAAAAATATTTTCTGTGTTGGAGGACGGCCATTTGGTCCTGTTTAATTTCCGGTACGAGGTTTGTGGGTACTTCTAAAAATTACTGCACCCAAGTAGGTATAAACTTTATACTTTTTCAGGTTTTTTTATGTTGACATACTTTAAAATGATGCCGTACCAAATAATGAACCATCACGTATTCCAGTTTCAGTACCTACCCAAGTGGGATATTTATCTTTTCCTTTTTGAATAAGCACACATTAATCCGAAGAAAGCTGTTGTTATGTATTATTTCGTTAATTATTTCGGTGCCAGTGAAATGAGAAATGGGAGCCTTTGCCCACTGCAAACCGTTATTTACAAGCTATTAAAAAAATCTTTTCTTCACCTTAACATAAAATGTGACGTTAATCAATAATATATGCGGATGAAAATCTATGATCTCGGATTTGCTAACATTTAGTTGTCGGTAGTCAGATACATAAACTTTGTATTTCAGAACTACAGTAGCGTCACCTTTCTCTTCCTGTTTCTAAGGATTCCTTTTATTAGAAATGGATTTGTTCTTGACTTGAATAAATCCTAGCAAAAAGTGCACCACGACATCCTTATTATGAGGAGTCCCGCACTTTGCATAGTTCACTAGCAGTGAAATGAGTTCACTTCACGCTTAATAAAGTACCAGCCCACGTAATCACCACGAGCTAATGCCATGAAAATGGCACATTTTGTTGAGGTGGGCGGCCATATTAGTTGAATTGAAAAGGAAATACCTAGTGGTACCAATCCCTGTGAATATTATATCTTACATAGCGCTATGCTTGTTTTTGTGGCCCTATGTTCAGCAGTGAATATCATGTGGCTATAATGACCTTCAAATTATGTCCTAAAAGCGTTTCAGTGTATACGCCGGACCCGTTTTCAGTGTCCATTTCTGGCTGGCTAGTGCGCGTTTTGAATACACCATAATTCTAAGTTGAAATGAATGCGAAACCAGTGCGGACGCCCTTACCAAACTCTTCCTCTCAGCAGAGTAATTACTCCGAAATGTCAGGCGAGATTATCTTGTGAGTTATGCAGATTAGCTTGCAGGACAGAAGCTACGTGTGCTTTTAACGTATTTTCACCCCAGCTGTCCGACAAAATAAAATTATAGGGTCGTTAGGGTTGGCCTTTAAAATGTTGGGTACGTTACTAAATGGAAGTAAAGGGCAAATAAATATGTGCCGGCCGGTAATTCGCAAATGAGGCAAATTTTTTAACGGTTATGATTTTATGACTTTTAATTACTATAATAATAGGTTTAAACTTTTTAATATAATATTTAGTTAAAATAATTAAATTTTGCAGTAGCTTTCATTAATTTCATCGATAGGTATTTATTTACCTATTGAATCTGTTTACTTATGCATTGAGTAACATGGACATACGGTGTTCTCTTTTAACATTTTGTGTCTACTGTCCGGATGGGACGCATCCATTTAAAAAAATGATGCAAGCGGGAATGGCTCTAACTAGGGTTAGCTCAAACATAATTTATTCGTATACATACATTTACGTGTCATTCCATTGATGAATGTGAACCAGCCCTTTTGACCTGCATGCAACTTGATTTTTTTTTACACTTTTTTCTCACTATTTTTATTCTTAAAAACGGGGAGAGGAGAGTAGAGTATACCTTTTTAAGCACTCGCGATTATTTATACTCATTTTACTTTTTATCGGGTCTATTCGCGATAGATTTTGGTGGTAAATCATAGGAATTTACCTGGTTCCCGACGTTTCAACAATGTTTCAATTGTCGTGGTCGCGGGTCGACTGAATATCCAGCGAGATGTCATCAGGGCGATGGGCAGCTAGATGTTACACTACCCACATATTGTCTTAATAATTTTATTGTTCGTAAACACTAGGCGACCGGCACACAACACTCACGGTATCCGACGATATGTCCGATGATAAATCGCGCACTCTTATCTTGTCTATTACCGGATGCCATGCAGAAGACAATTTAAATCCGTCCTCCCTATTGAAATTATTGGGGTTCTTTTTTATCTCAATTGCTTCACGCACATCTCTAGGATAATAATGAGGTTCAACGGAGAGAACCTTTGGAGCATGCAGTTCAATCCAATGATTAGCTCCAGATGTTAGTAGGTGTTCCGCAATCGCAGATTTATGCATCTGTCGGTTTTTCACAGCTGCGATATGTTCTTTGACCCGTTCGCTGACGCTCCGCTTTGTTTGTTTGTTTTCTATCGCGAATAGACCCGATAAAAAGTAAAATGAGAGTAGAGTAGTTATATTAGTTTTGGAGAATATACTTATGTTTTTTTTTTGTTGGTAGCTTTATAATATTTTCGAATACAGAAACATAAAATTATTGAAAGCTGCACTGGGTAAGTTCGTATCGTCGGTCAATGTTCTGGGAGAACATTTTTTTTTAATTTCTCCAAACAAAATACGCCGATGAAGCACTTGGAACTTGGAACAGAGTTTTCAGTGGAAATTGGGGAAACAAACTGTTTAACTCAATAAAGCTAACAGCTCTTGACCTTTTCGGAGTGCCCAGTAAGTTTTATTACGTTTCCTATTGCCAACAGACCCTTTGGATTACGTGTGCAAAGAGATGAAATTATTAGTTTTATTAATGTTGGTCCTTCGTCCTATGGGTCACAATGACATTTAATTTGTTGTACGTGAATTTCTATTTATTTGACGAGATATCTTTTAGCCTAGAAATCATTTACTGAAGTAAAAATATCTCAACTTTTTTCATTCATTCATTCATTCATTCTACTAGGTACAAAGCAGTGAAAGAAGAATTGTCATTTTAAATATTCTATTTAGTACGACTTAAAACGAGGTCTGACTTCCATTCATGACACTTTTCGGGTAAATTTAAACAGAACTGCATTTTTGTATAAAAAAATTATAACTATATTTTCTGGCTTTTGTCCGACGCAAATATAAAAAGCTTTTATCCATTGAAAGTTAGTTTAACACGCAATATGGCCCCAATCAATAACCGTCGGCTACAGATGTGGTCAACCCTGTGACGCGGCGTATTTTTTGTCCACCTGACCATTCATCAGCCTTGCATGCAATATTATACGGGTACTGGGTTCACCATGTGCCTGGATATTGAGGACCGGACGACGATTTTATTCCTATTTACGGCCAGGTTGTTTGTTCGAGCAAAGGCGGGATTCGCTGTCAATAAATTTCTTTCACGGGTGATGGCTTGATGGTGTGTAGAATTCGGACGAATAAAAATTGGGTTTTTAGTTCGCTGAACCTATCCGAAAAAATTGGTATAAGAAACTTTGGTAACTAAGGTTCGTATTTATAAAGCGATCTCAAGATTAAGAGCAATATTGAGTGCGGATTTGACAGGTAATTTTGTACTGGAATGACATTTCTGATACGAACTCAAACTTGCTGTCACTCTTGAGAGCTGATTATAAATACGGGCCTAATTATTCACATTCACAGCTGAGCTCAATCCTTATATTAGAGCAACACGGCCTAGCGGAAGGCCGTGTTGCTCTAAGGCTCAATCGGTTAAAATCAGCAGCGGTACGTTGAGCGATGCAAGTGTTATTAAATTTGAAGTCGCTCAACATTGTTTAATTGCACCTATATGCTAAATAGGCGTATAAACTCAAAATAACTTATTCGTATATTTTTACTGCAGAAAAAACTTATTTCCACCGGATACACACACAATGGAAGCAATCCGTAGTTGCAAAAATCACGATTCACTTTTAAAAAGGACGGCAATAATTTTAGTCAAAATTTAGTTAAGTCGTGCCCTCTACGAATCAATAGCAGTGTATAATACCTACTCGTAAATTTGTAAAAAGAAAACAGCTACAAAATATTGAGTCTAAATATTGGGAGGCAAAACAACTCATTGAACGTAAATTTCAAATGTGAATACTAGTTCTAAACTTAGCCCAAGGGTTTAATTATTTGAGCGATCATTCAATAATCGGATTGTACTATGAAATTATTATTACGGGATTAGTACTTATTCCAATTTACAATGAAGCGGAAACCATATTTTATATTTAGGTATAGCTCTATTAAATAAGTTTAATTAACATGGTTTTTGACTGCCATTGTTCAAAAAGACGAGTCCTACCGCGTGGTAAAACATTCGACGAATTTTGAGGGTGACTAATTCTGTCCACGAAACTAAACAACTTTCCCTATAAACCATGGGCTGACAATAGGCTGTATGTATGGTAAGTTAATGTACCTAATATAATTTTTTAATAGAATGTTCATCATCATAATATTTAAGAGATATAACTCTTGTCGGTGTAGCTATTTGTTGTGAATGTCTCTCCAGATTTGTCTGTCAAGGGCAAGTGTCTTCAACTCCACATACGACCTGACTCCAGCCTTTTCTTTTATTTGGTCTGTGTATTTTATCCTTGGTCTACCCCTTCCTCTCTTTCCTTCTACATTTCCTTCCATGATGTTTGTTATGAATTCGTCATGTCGTATGAGGTGTCCCAGCATCCTGCCTCTTCTGTTTTCTACGATCTTAAGTATTTTTCTCTTCTCTTGGACCCGCACCAGTACCTCTTCATTTGTCACTCTCTCTGTCCACTTTATTCCCTCCATTCTTCTCCAACACCACATCTCAAAGGCTTGTAATCTCTCCCTATCCCTTTTTGTCATGGTCCAGGTTTCACTTCCGTATAAAGCTATGCTCCACACATATGATTCGATGAACATTTTTGTCTTATGTTAGTAAAATAAGGCCAGTGAAAAGGCGAGCTAACTATTAGGTCTGTGATCTAGCTAACTACTAGGTCTGTATATAGAGACTCCTTTATATTTTTAAGCTAGCGTTCTGAGATATTCTTATTCTGGATGGAAAAAAGGATAGGTCAAGGAAATTATTATTATTATTATTTTTTGTTGAGTAAAGAAAAAGAAAAAGTATATTCAAGTAAATTTTTGGAGTTTAGGTATGTAGATACAACTGCAGCGGGAATTTGGGATGACGCAAATACACGCAATCATGAACGTGAATCATTCTCTACTTTTGATGCTAAATGGTATTAAGATTTATCCTCTTTAGAGACAATCAAACGGATTTAAGTATGAAAAACCAATGAGTCATACACTTAGTGGAACCAGTCATTAAGATTTTAATCACTTTGCATCTGAGGATTATGCATATCTTGAGTAATTATTCGCAGACTTATAATTATAGGTGTACCTACAATTTAATAATAGTTATAATAGATTATGATTGTATAACAATGGCAAAACATAGAATAAAGTAATTTTCACAAAATCAAAGATTTATTTTTGAATGCCATATTGATGACCGTGTTAAATCTACATCGTCTGCGTTTCGCATTTATTTTAATAAAGCATTCTTCTTCCATCTCAGCATCGATAGAGCACAACCAGACATTATTAAAAATTCCCTCGTAATATTTCAAACAGTTAATAATGAGCCCGGTACCTGACGGTCGAGATCGCGCTAAGACTCCGATCTAAAGAGGCTGCATTTGCATAAAATCATTAGTAAGCACAATGGTGAGCAGGCAGGGACACGGGGCGCGAGAGACATCATACCATTTCACACACAAATCATTCGATACTTACTACACTTCCACTCAAAACGCAATCCATTACCTTTATTAGAAGACGAGGTAAAAACTGTTCGGAAATCAAAACGGCAATGAATGATACATAAATTGTGCAGCAACAAAGGTTGCTCGTGGTTGGAAATGCATGGATACGTCCTTCAGCCGCCTCTCGAATATGATTTATCATCGTTCATTAGGCGAGTTTGTCCGAAGCGACAACAGATGGAGCTGATAGCACTTGGCAGGGTGGCCGCCTTGTTATTATTTTTATTGCCAGTTTTCAAAGAATAATACTTGAGGAATGCGTCCTTTAATGAACTTCAACCCTTTTTGGGATTGAGATGATGGATAGAATTAAATGTCGCCTCCATTGTTGATTGGGGACACTTCATTTGGGATCCGGGTTTATTGATGTTTCATTGATTGTGCTGTATTGATGTTATCTGTTCAATGCAGCATTATAAGCAATATAACAGGCTATGTATTAAAGTGACAAGCATCAGATTCTGGTTTGCATTCAACTTTGTGATTATAAAATTAATCGTTTTCGTTTGTTGTAGGCCCAAATAGAATTTTTGCTCTAGTTCTATTTACATTGCAAAAGCAGCTTAATCTTGTCTTGTATTTTCCTTCCTACCTAGTTGTATTTTTTTTTAATTTTATTATTCTTCTTTACATTTTCAACAGTTTAAAATAAAGTAATAAATAGGTACCCTGAGTCGTGACAACCCTGCAAGCAACAATCTATTAAACATTTTCATACACGCCTAGCTCGTGCTAAATCCACTTAAATTTCAAATCGCAGAAACCGCGCTCATCCAAGTGTCGATTCTCAAAACCGCATCTTTAACGCCGTCGTCAGTCGTGTTCTGAGCGTAATTAAAGCTGAGAGAATTTGCATTCGCTTCTTAGAGTTTCCAGTGCAAATCAAAAAAGGATGTTTAATTAGCATATTGTATTTTGAAATGTGACGGTCGATGTGTGGTGCCTTGTTGGAACTCATGCTACTCAGTGGTGGGCCGGAGCAGAGTTTTTTATGAGTTCAAGCTATAGATGCGTCTGTGTTTTATAGTGGCAGTTTAATTGGTAGTAATCATTATGCATCTGAGATTGAGACAGCTCTATCAGATCACGTGCTTGATGTAAACAGAGATGTATTTTGTATAAATAACTCACTCTAGAATAGGTTTGTGTTTCGTTTTTCTTTTTCATGATTGTCTAATTATAAATAGCCTTTGTATTTCTTTAATTACAATAAGCTCGGAATTTCTGAAGAATTGTCAATATTTCTGGTAAATTATTTCATAAGGCATATCCACCCTAATCCAAACTCCAAAGCCAATCGTGATAGCTTCAGTTTTGCGTCTTTGTTTTAATTAATTTGGATCACGAACTCGCCACTTCGGGCGTCACGACGCGATGCGCCTGAGTGACATACTTCAAAATGTCACCAAATACACTTTAGGATTATCGCAGATCGCTACCGACTGGGGCATGTCTACTCTAGCCTTTTGCCATTGTTTGGTAGCTTTGTACGTATCAGATGGGGAATTAACACGGGCTCATTTGTAGTAATGTGCTTAAGGTTGTGTTCAATTGTCAAGAGGGTAACGAGCTGATTGGATGTTGGGAAAGTTTGACGTATGTAGGTGAGGCTGAGTTAGAGAACATTGTACGTGGATATAATTGGGATGCAAACAACAGATTCACAGACTGATAAAGGGATAAAAAATATAAGTCATTGCAAAATGACGATCGTAGTAGAGAAGCAAAAAAGGATAATATTGATATTGATGATAGGTTTACAAAACAGGTAGTTTAGCACAGATTGCATGCTCAATCCGTAAGTGAAAAGAATCGTGCGCCCATCACATTGTAAGCATTCATTATATCCTACGATTGAAACACTGAATAGTTCCTACCATTGGTTCACCAAAATGTCGCAACAAACTTATAGGCACACAAGAATGGCAAATTAACTCCTTGTTTTGTGTGAGAATTCAGGTTATCACACATTTCGTGTGCACGATTTTAGTTGGCTGTCGTAATGTTCCAATTAGGTGTTCATTTGTGTCAAGCTCATTGTGTGCCTATTCATGAGTGTGAACAATCGTGAATATGACGTTTTGGGGATATTCGGTTTTTAGTTTTGGACTGTTTATTATATTCTATAGGTAGGTACTATTAGACTAAGATCAAATTGTACCTTTTTTGAAATACATTATACCTATCAAATTGTAAATTCAATGTCAATTTAAAATGATGAACAATTATATTATTGAAATTATTATTTTTCTGCTATCGTGTATTATTTTCACTCCCTTAAGTTTAATGTGACTTATTACTATTTTAGTCTTGTCTTTTTTTTATAGTTGGACACTCTGAATTATATTTACTTACATCTCGTTCTCTTCACTTTGACGCTTCGTTTTCTCTTTGAAAGGCTCGAATCATAACAGTTTAACATTTATCAGATCAATAGATTCAATCAGAACACTCCGATTAACATAGTCCACTCCCATCGAACTAAGCTGGGCTCACAATGGAGCGCACGCCACAACATCATCAAACAAGTAATTTAGAAAAACTTATAAAACCCAACTGCGTAGAAAGCGATCTAATGAATTCTAAACAGTATAAAATTTTATTTGATACCCCATCTACGTCGTCAAATTTTCTTTTTTGCTCTATTACGTGATGTTGCCTCTACCTATAAGGAAAATTATCACACTTGCAATATAAACACAAATCTATTGAGCTAAAAATTATGAAAATCGACCTTCGCGTTTAGTCTCTAGAGTGTAAAAGGAATAAACATACATACTATAGGCTGATAAACACATTACCCTTCTTTGCTTCACGCAGTCGGATAACAATTTCAAAATCTGATCCTATGCATAACGAATAGAGTTGATAAATAGTTTGAATTAACCGATTTAGTGCGGGTCACACAAGTCCATAGTGACGAGGCAGATTTGGGCCTCGTAATGATAATTGAACTGGCAAACACCAAGGTTCGTAGAGTAAAGAAACAGATGGACGCTGTGTTTGAAATATTGAAAAGTAAGCGGACACACGTTTATTGTTCAATTATTAAACGCCGGATAGTGTCGAAGAAGACATATGTGATATACCTAAATGTTAAAAAGTAACTGGCGACAAAATCCCTAAAAATAATTGGTCTGGAAATCTATAAAGATTAACAGGACCATAATAAGGCCCAGCTGAGGCTGGAAACACCATAGACGATGAAGTACTCGTACTATACAACCATCAAAAAACAATTAGTATTTAGTGAATAGGCACGAATTTATATTGAAATAATAATTATTTATAATTATTTCACGCAAACTCAGCAATTCCATACGGACTTTTCTAATACCATCATCTCAGACCATTGGAATATCAGTACGATCTTTGGAGAGCCTAACGCTGGAAACTATGACTTGCGCTTTGTGATCATGATTGTTTTTTGTTTCATTCGGCTCTTGTCTTTCGACACAATCTTTAGCGTTCTGATTAACTTGGAGCTTTACCGCTGTGAGAATATTGTTTTAAAGGTTAGCAGTTATCATTTAATTTGGATTATTGAGAGGGTTATTGCGACAAAGTTCTAAGATAAAACTTAGGCATGTCTTCATCAGAATTATGAAATTGTTTTTAGGCATAGGTATGAAATTTTATTGTTATTAACACTCTTGCCAACTTTTTGAAACATTCAAGTAAAAAAAATCTTTTGTTTGTTGGGAGAGGTACCTTGAAATAAAGAATCTATACTATATTTTAGATAGGATGAGCATCCTAACAGCTGGATGGAAATATAAAAACATCGCACAACAGGTTCGAAAGAGATTTCTTTATAACTGTCAAAAAATGTATACGTTTGACATGTGTCAGGATGCTCATGCTATGTGAAAAAGGGTATAATTTAAACTCTAACAAGTAGGTGTCCCAAAAACAAAATTATATTTATGTGAGTCAGAAATTAACCAGTTATATACTGTAGTTTTTTTGTGAGCTAGTTCATTTAAAATAAATCTTTCTTCTATGTTTCTGTTTATGTTCATAAAAAATATCCATTGTTAGAGATTTAACACTAATTGAATTTAGAATTTTTAATATCAAGAAACAACGAAGTTTATTTTAATATAGATTAACGACCGATGACTTGACACCCTGCGCCCGAATCTCCAACGGACCAGATCAACTTGCCACGTTTCGTTTGCAGTTGTAAAAACTCGTCTTAAGCAATATTTCTATCACCAAAGCGTTACGTACCAGCAAATTTAAATTTGTAATTTTTATTACGTGCTCTACTGCATTAAAATTAGTTCAAGATATATTAATATGTATTAGTGTCAGCCTTTTTACATTATTGGTTATTGGTTTTGGTCATTGTTATTTATGTAAATTCTAGGAGATAATATTTGTTTATCAATAGAAGGCGTTCGTAGGAGTGACATGGACCGCATTCTTTTTCATCTGATATAATTTATATTTTGTTTGGGTGTTAGCATGACAAACTTTCTTGAATTTTAATTATAAACGTCGCTCCAAATAAGAAGGACAATTTATCTTTTTTCATTTATTTACAAATATTTCATAAATATTCATAAATCTTAAACTATCCGTCTTCTCCTTAAAGAACAAATTTTTGTTGTGCCATGTTTATAGAACAACCTACATTTATTGCATGTATAGCTATCATTACGTACAAATAAAAGATATCACATTTTTGGTCCTCCGATGAGGTAAACAACACAATTGTATATAAATTCACATCAATCAGTCAGTGTGATATATGTTCGCGTTTAATTCCTTCGGGCGACCAATAAAATCAGCCAATAAATATCTTTGAAGCCCTCATTGTCGTGCTGCTTGACCAATCAAGTGGGAACTTTGACATTTTGCACAACGCTGCTGGTTTCTTCCGCAAATTCTTTGATTATTAGATTTCTATAAGTAGTCCTTTTCTTTTACTTGACTACAGTAAAGCTAATTAAAATGAATATGCTTTTGAGTAAGTACCACATATTTTACCCAATATCAATGACATAGATCATTATTTGACAATTTAGATAAACAATGGCAAAAAATAAAATAAGGTCATTTTGCAAAATTCTATTATATAATTTAATTCATTGCAAATATTTTTATCATAATTAGTCCAAAATTTAACTTTCATATTTTTAACATATTTTTTTCATCAATAGATTTTTTTTAATTTTCATCAAAAATGCATGGCGAATCAACTGGCCAGTCTGCGGAGGTCTGTGTATTCTGTTATGAGGTAAAGCTAAAAGCTCTTCATAAACTGGTTGTGGAGTAGCGTTGTATTTCGGCGGTTTTACGATCTCGCACAGATTGTTTCGCTTCCTAAATGACAACGTGAGGTGTCAGACCTTCGTTCAAACCACTGATTGGCGGTGTCGAATTTCCTCTGGTATTTCAGGTGAATCACCTTATGTACAGTTTAGTTAATTAGAGTTTTAGTGGTATCACTGTCTCACAAATCACGCAGAGCTTAAGGTACAAGTACTTTATCAAGACGTTTTGGAACCACCATTGTCACAACTGAAAGTTCTGTAATCTCCTCTTTCAACTTTCAATTTTTTTTAAAATAAATACAATGTAGACAAAGATCTTTGACATAGAAGTGTTACTTCAACGTTTTTATAAAAAACTTAAGCAGTAACTGCAAAGTCGGTCACTGACCGATACCAGCGAGCAGATTCATTCACACAATAACTGCATTTGCAATCTTTACAAATTATATTAAAATTTGAGTTCATACTCTGAGGTTACTCGCCTTTTGTTAATTAAGGTACGAAATGACGAGGATGTAACGATTTTTTTATGAGTAACAAAATTTATAAACATACAAGTTCAAGGACAAACTCTATGAGTTCCAAATTTCAAACTATTGATACATTGGCTTAAGAGAATTAAGGAGGCCAAATAAACCGGAGATACTAGCCTAAAAATGAGAACATAACAAAACTTTTTAAATCTTATTGAAAATTAGATGTTTATAAGTTGATGAAATTTTATAAAATAACAACCAAAATGTCCCAGTCTCTGTAATTATTCGATATCTTAACAAATTTAATACAGGAAATAAAAAGGACCCAGTAAAAATTCCTCTCCTCAATAAAGAGCCATCGGCCGGTTGTAATCCTCGCCCACATTTTTAATAAGTGCGAGTTAAGTGTCGTTAATAAAACAAATTGTCGTACCTACAGCCGAGGGCTGAATAAAACGGAATGGGTCCAAAAATAACACAATTGACTCTGTCGTATGCTGCGGCTGGTTCAGCTTCGACAGCGTGTTTTGGAAAATCGTTAGTAACGCCTACAGCTACGGCTACAGCTGGAGTTTTGTGGGCTTGAAATGGTTTAGAGAAGGACATTCTGTTTTTAAAACCTATTCTGTTTTCTTTCTTTCTCTAGCAATATTCATATTAATTTAATGTTACATTGCAATACTGTGATAATTGTAGCTTCAGGTTTATCTTAAGCTTTTTTTGTTTTAACTCTGCTTCCGTCTTTATTGTTATTTGGTGTCATTATTTTGTTATTCATCGGTTCATCTTATCACCCTCAAGACATTTGCCTACCTTATGACAGTCTGGGTCTGGATTTCTTCGTTGTTTTCAGTACAAAGGTTGTTTCTTTCAAAATCAGGGGTTGCAATATTATCGATCGATTCTATAAAGTTTGTAACACTATACAACCATAATCTTGAACGTATAACCTCACTTATCTGAACCACACCACACCCCGATGCACTTAATGTACAAAATATTGTAATGTTATTATTATTTCGTATGATAACCCAAGTCAGGACTCTTCAATGGGTGAAATAATTTCAATGGCGTTTTGTGTGCTTCAGATAATATTTGAAATTCGAATACAAAGTTTTTTTTTATTAACGATTATTGTCGTGTTTTTAGGGTCTGTAAGTTTTTTATAGTCTTCTTTTAATTGCAATTTTGTGTTTAATATATTTGTATCCTGACGCCTTTGAAATCGTTTGGAGTATCGAATTGCTTTATATTTTTTAATAATAATTTGTTTTAGGAGTTTGTTTTTCAAACTTTTAAAATTACAACATTTTTTTCATTTGGTCATATTAAAAAGGCAATGATAAGAAAATTTTAAACCTACCTATATACAAACTTATTTTAAAACTAAACAGTCATAATAATACTATAACCAATATCAAAAAAAAAACGCTGATATAAAAAAAAATTAAATAAATATAAGAAATGCCCTTCCTTGGCAGTCTGGTAGTAAATAATTTAAGCTTACATTGTTAATTTCGTATCGCACAAAATATTATCATCTCCAGTTGAAATCATTCAATATCACTAAAACAAAGGCTGCATCTATACCATAAATATACCTGGATATCTACGTGCGAATATGCAATTATAACATCTGTCTATTTATTAGAGCTTTGCATACAATGTGGGTTGTATGGTTGGCACGCGGACCACCCGGGGCTCAAACTAGATAGTAAGTAGACATTCGAAAACGGGGCTTACCACTTCAATACGGGAATGTAAATGCTAGTGTACCTAATTAGAAATGGAAGAGATAGTTTAAATGGTGGTGATACATTTGAATCAATAAATATGTTTAGTTAAGGTAGACGATTCCACTGCAAAAAGAGAAATGGATTATTTAGACAAAAATGTATGAATTAAATGATGGACAATTTACAAATACATATTGTACAGAAAGTGTGTTTGTTCGATCATATCGATAGTAATGTGATCACCTAAAGATAATCATATTTATCCTATCCTACACTATTTTAATTGATTGAATTTAATTAGTATTTAGAATGAGCGAAGAAATTCCACCCAATATTTTGTATTTAATCATTTTGAGTCTTTAAAGGTAATCTTTATCTTTCTTCTAAATGACTGACTGTAGAAGAAAAATCAAAAACAGTGAAGCCTATATAAGTGAATGCAGCATTACAATACATAAATGCCTCTTCTATACTCCTCAGCATCTATGGTAATAATTATGAAATTGTCAGAGTGGCACTTGCTAACGACAGAGTCAAAGATAACTTAGCAATAAAAATGATAATCTATTGGACCTTAAGCTGTGAAAATAACACTAATGAGAATTAACAGTGCTTACCTAAGCCATGTTTATCTTTCACTAAGTTACTGTAAGTAAGCAGGTGGTAGTAATAGCGTAAAGCTTTTTACTGATATTTCATTGGCTGTTACCATTGTAAGTTAAGTAAATAACGCACAACCTTTACAGGCTCTCAATAACTTTACGAATATTGCATTTTGATTTACAATTTTGCAAAGTTCCAAAATCATGGACATTCCGGGAAATGGACTAAATGCCCCTAGTGCATTCCGGTAATTGAACCTTCCGTGCCTAAGCGAAATCATCATCATAACTCTAATCAAAATGTTCAGTTTGATATCCTAAGTTTGCAAACGAGATATATTAGTGTCTTATAATATTAGAAATCTAACGATCTAAATAAAAGAAATCTAAAAATAGTTTATGTTTTCAGCGTTATTCGTAACATCTATTTTTTGGTCGATTGTACTTACATTACGACTGTTTATACTGAGACATACAATCTATCTACGGACAAATCGCTTTACTCAATAGATACAAGCAATTGCATTAAAATATAAATATATTAATAGACTTACCTCAACTCAGGTGGGATACATAAAATTGGACAGGATCACAACCCGACCAAACAGAACGTAGGCAGATGCAATAAAAAGCCCTAAGCCATTTAAATCTCTCTAAACGACAGGTTTATCATTTAATTTTACTGCAGAAAGCATTTCCATCACAATTGGAAGTGACTCCTTGTCATTTATTTTAAAGTGTTTGTGGGCCTCGTCCTGCCGTGTGTTATCATAAATCTTCTTTAAGATCGAACCATAAAGGGAGATAAGGTCGCACCCAATCGGCTAAAGATTGCCCTTTACCGAATTCTGACGCTGCTGACGGATTGTCAGACAACAGTGATGATGAGTTACGCGGTGCAGATGCGAAATTGGGTATTGTTCTCAAGAGCTTCAGCATTATTTTTAAAATATTATGTACTTGAGATCGAATGCAAGTGCTGTGCTCTATCGAGATCAATCAATAAGAAGTGGCCCGAGCAAGAAAAGAAGACATGAAAATTCATATTTTACTACCAATTACCTTTTAAGCTAAAAAACTATGAATCATTATGTTATGATTTAAATATGTTTAGTACTAGTATTTAATAATGCTTTATAGTTAAAAGCTTTTAATACTTTGAACTCGTGTAGGTAAATAACCAGTCCATAAGTGATAATGACTTCTTTCTTACTATAAGATGTGTGTGTCATTATGTTTGCCACTTTTTTTATAATTATAAGCAAAATATGGCAGACACCCTGACTTTCTTCGCATACACATTCTTTGAACAAAATGATTGAGTACTCCGGTTGCGATCTCAGTAAATTGATTATGTGTCTGAGTTTTAAATATTTCCCGTTTAGCAGAGATCATGTTGAATGATCAATTAGCTTGATCGACGTTTGACTTGGTTATTGAAGAATATTTTACGATCGAAAACTTAATCTGATTCGGACGCGATTTGCAAGTATATCTCACCAGAGTAATTTTATCAATTCCTGTCAAAGTTTTAATTTAATTTGGTCTTTTTTTAGTTGATGCCTTGCATGACATTCCTGCCACAATCATTTCGTTAAAACATTTATTTTTGCAAAGATCAGTAGGTACCTATGCAATTTTCTTTTAGCGTTTACTGTTGAAGTCACCAATCTCATCATATGACGCAATAAACAAATCAGTCTCGAGAAAACAGGCGATTTCTCCAATCACAACCAAAGACAGAGATTCACACAACAATGCATCAGATCCCACCAACAATAGACAACCAAACTTAAATAGCATAAAACGGTGCTTAATTTTATTTCGGAGTTGTCCGTTTTTGTCGAGAGGCCGAGGTGGTACAAAAGGTCTAATTGAAGCGAAAAAAAAGGAATGATTCTCAAATGATACGTGTTTGTTTGTTTGATTGATGTATCGACGGCGGCGGCGGCTATTTAACGGACGGTTAGACAAAACGGAGGAGTTGTGGTATGCGAGAGACGTCGGGGTGCCGTACTAGACGTGTTCGGAACATTGGCGTACATCGTTCGCTGCATGGGGTTTCCAAACTTTTCAGTGTTTTTTGTTTTTGAGAAATTATGTTTGCTGTGTTGAAATTGTGTTTCTGTGTTGTGCACGCTATATTTTTTCTTTTTACATATTTCTATGCTTATCATTTAAAATTATTTTTATTATAATTAATTTTCTTTGTAATCTTGTTATTAGGTATTATTATTACCTACCTACCGTACATCTCAATTTCATGATTTGGTTTAAACTAGTTTAGAACTAATTTATCTGAGCATGATTCAATAGTCAATAGCCTTTCCATAAATCCCCTTTGTTTTAAATTTAATTCTCATTTTTACCTCAAAAGCAGAATTTCTTTTCCGAAAGAAGCCGAAAAAATTACTTTCTTTAAAATGTTGAGAATCGCAGCTTTGACAAATACAACACCGATTCATGTGTGCGTGCCGTGATCACAATCAGGTTATTTCACTGGTAATTATGATCCGGCGAGAGTGACCCCAGGTCAGCCCTGTCCGTCTGAATGTGCCACACGTGCTCGTAGAAATAAGAAGAATATGAAGAAAAGTCGTGATTATAAGCGTCATTAGACCCAATCAGTCAAAAGAATCGTAGAGCTTTTTATTTTATACACCCTTTTTAGAAAATTTAAAAATTTAAAACATGAAAAAAACACAAATTAAGAAATAACCTGGTTGAATTGAAAGAAAATAAACTTGACGAGACTTGCATGTTCAACTTAAATTTAAAAAAATAAATAAGTAGGTACTTTTTGTGACGCCTAGAGGTCCAACATCTTGCTTTTCAAAGTACTCTATTCCTTGTATCCTATTAATTCCTCTGTATGATAATCGTATTAAATAGGCTGTATGGAGCGTCGATCGCTTCGTGGGCGGCAGACCCCGGGTCAAACGGGTCCATAGATAAAAACCTAAACAATGACGTCACACTTAACATGCCAGCAACAACCTTCTCACACATTGTGTAACCGAAGTTGAATCGAAAGCGAATCAACTTGAACTATCTATTGAATACATTGACGAGAATGAAAGGGGTGATGCTGAAGATGAGAAATATGAAGCAGCAAACGATGTAGAACCCATTGAACATAAATACCATTATAATATCGAAGTATCGAAGAAAAGAGTCGCTTTTAACTGGCAGAGAGTACTCATAATGATTGAACGGTGATTTAACACGCCTGTTAATTTTATTCGTATAGCACCACACCTGTTAGTATGATTTATAAGACTTTGTAAGTAGATTGAAGATTCGATTAGATTTGTAGATAAAAGATGGATGAGTGAAAACGAGGAGTCGAAAAAAAGAGCATGAAATTTAATTACTTGCTTGTAATGTAATGGTAAATTATTAGTCTGTGTTGATATTCTAATATTAGACTCAACTACTTGGAGCAGTTCAACTTTCACGAAAATGAGATCGAATCACTCAAAATATTTAAATGATCGAAATGCCGAGGCAAAAGATAGAATCTAAAACGTACATGTACTAAATAATTTTTTTTTTAATAGAAATGGGTTTGTTCTTGACTCTAGACACAATGTCAGGTATGACAGTGACAGAGTCGACGATGTAGCGAGCTCACCCAGAAAATGCCTGTTATGGCACTGGCACTCTCACGCACCGACGGAACACAGCAAGCTAATCAAAAAAGAAAATGAAACAGAAAACAGAACTGTGAATGCCAAATTTTATAAATATGGAGTCAATAAACTGTGAAGATCAAAATGTTGAAATCATCTCCTAAGTAATAATATCATAATTTGAGTAAACAAGGAAAATCTACAACCTTATTTACTTTCGCAACAAGTAAGCACAGGCATAAATGTCAGCAGTGGCTACAGAGCGCATCGCTCGGTGCATTCCAGCAGCTGATATGCGCTGAATTCCTAAGCAGCTGTAAAATTAATAGCTCTATTTAGCTACTGCATCGTGTACGCGAAATGTTAACGGCGTTCCTGATTGAGACGCGTATTTCGAAAGGTACTTTTGTGGTACAATAGAATTAGAGATACCTACCTTGTAACACTGTTAATTCACTGAGAATTAAACAAAAGTGAATTCTTGATATTTGTATAGAAATATCGTTACTGTAAATGATGATGAACTGTCAGAAACTAACTCGATCTGGCTAGCATCACATAATTTAAAATGATGACACAAAAAATCTAATCACAACAAATAAAATATGTTTTTTATATGGAAGCATTAGATTTGAAAATAGAGTGGCTCAATACAAAGATGTACAAAATGCTTAGATATTATAATCGCAGGATAATTCTAAGATACAAGCTAACCAGAAACCGTTATATCAAGTCCATTATAAGAAACCACTAGATAACTAAATATATATATATCGCAGAAGTGTACGTTTAAATGTTATTTGCATCGTATCCTTCACCTAACAACGGTTTCGATCTAGGCCATACCATTGTTTCTTTGACTAGGGATGGCATACTAATCAGCTGTAGGTATATCCATAGCAAGAATCTATTTTGATGTGGCTCATTTATTACTGCATACGAAATTGATTGTGATTTCTTGAAGTAATCCTAATCAACATAAATATGTAACAACATACTTAGAATGTATCAACTGATTCTTTTTCTGATAAAAAGTAAAATGAACTAAGAATTTTGATACAATCGCGGACGTGCCACTTAAAATTTATCAGACGTAGCGAAAATCGATTTTAGTTGCCGCCAACACTCTATCTACACCGTAAAGTATATTGGCGTGAATAATTTGACAATCACAAAATTTTAATTTGAGTTTCCTTTTGCATTCTGTTTGCTGCACATTTGCATAAACTATGACATCAATATCTTAAATTTTTGAGGATCATTGATCCCAATAGGAATTCATGAAGATCCTTATGGTTATGGAAGACTAAACGAACCGGTCTTGAAACAGTGCAATGTAGACGAAATCTATTGTGAGGGAACAATAGTGTGGACACGTCTCGTAAATGAAACAATGCGGAGATAGCTCAAGACACATGGAAAAGATTACTAGAAGAGCCGTCTGAGTTAGAGAAAAGATTTTCTTTGAAATTTCCTCTTATTAAAACCAAAGACGACAATCAATCGGTATTACCGTAAATCACTAACCCTACACCACAGTGGCAGTTGGTGCTTTTAAAGTTGGCAAATACATGCTGTCGCCATCCCCCGATTGGGGGTATTTACCATACTATAGCCACGTTCAGCATTGGCAAGCAGATTTATATTCACAATGAACCTTGCGTTTGGTTTCTTGGTTTAACTCCACGACACCCTCGGTTTGAGATGGGGTGGTTTGGTGGGTACTTTTCCAACTTCAATTAGGGAAGAAAAACAGTTTCTAGAAAGACAATATTAATTGTATGGACTGTCAAAACACCAAAGACACATTTCTGTAATGCAGTCAGAGCATAAAGTATGTTCTATAAGCAGAATAGACGTATATGATACATAACTAACGTTTTTGATATAGAACTAGTGAGAATTTATTCTATCCTCTGTTGTATTTTCTAGACCTCCTTTAGATCCGTGGTACGTGGAATAAACAGATCACGCGGTATCGGAGGAGTGTGGAGTGTGGGCCGCCAGCGAACACGGCGCAGGCGCGGATTGTAACTCTTCTACTAGGTGCTACATTAGTGCAGGGACGGATTTGGTAGAGGCATACGGATGGTTGGTAGCGATCTTTTAAGTATGTTTTTTACAGTTTTATATAGGTACGAACTAAATATTTTCATAATTGGACAATAGCACCTAGTAGCCTAAAATATAAGAAATCTGAAATTTTGATTCGGATAAATTTGAACTTGCGTACTCAAAATAACATTCCGTCCCTCTACCACCTGTGTGACCATATTTTTATAAAACTTAGCGAAGAAAAGCTTATTGTTTGAGAAGGTAATAGAATGGTAGAGAATAAATAATGCCTTACTCCGTCCCCTTCTAGCGAAGTGCAGAACAGTGTCTGCGCAAGGGGTGTGATATACTGCGCGGGGGCAAGCGTCGCGTCAACCACGTGGGCTGCCGATACACTTCCCTAAACCATAGTTAGCCCAACAACGCTAGAATGAGAAGGAAAGCTCTGAAGAATGAAATGCTGAAGGGTTTTTTAAAGAATTGCGCCCATCGGACTTCTTAAGAAAGGCAATGGCCGCCTCATATACCTTAATTAATTAATCATGCTGATATCCCTAACACCAAACCTTTGAAATCTGCCTAAGATTAAACTTTTATGATAATCTTTTGGATGAATAAACCACTGATAATCTCATCAAATTAATCAACATTCTGTAAACTTTTTTTTACAAACAACGTCACATTCCTGGTCCAAATTCATCGAAAAATTATAAATATCCACAAAGACAAACATTTTAAAAAAACGTTAATAGAATTAAAAAAAAAATGCTTAGGTATATAAAACTTCGTCGTAATACAATCGTTATACAACATTTTAATTTACCTTTTATCGGGCTGACACATTATCACTTTGAAACGACTCGGTGTCATGCAAAAACGTAGTTACCATATTTTTATCTCGTGAGCATTTCTGTTAAAAAGGTTAATTTTTTACCTTGTCAAAATTTGCCATCAAATAACGGTTTCTCACACGTTTCTTGATATGTACATGTACAGGATGTTACAAAATAATTATGTTATTTAAAAAAGAATGATATCTGTACCTAGTGATGCAATAAATTTTTAAAGCTTGAATATTTTGTTTCATAATTTGCATCAAAATATCATATTAACATTTTTGACTCTCGACCTATCTTCTTCTTCTTCTCTTCTATGTTCAATCTACTGATCCACCACACTTTTTTATAACACAAGAATTTACAAGAAGCGTCGCCTTGATAGGTCTGCTTTAATACATATCTTTTTGTTAATAATTAAATATTCAATAGTTATTATTACTGGTAAACTTTGAAGCACTAAATTTATCTATTTCTAAAATTATTTTCCATCAAATTTTATTGCAACAGCCTCTACAAGATGTCGCAAAGTGCAAATGATTCTTTTTATTACAATTGCAATGTATTGGTCCATGACATAGTTATTAAACACGAACAATAATATAAACAATCGAATATCAATGTCTTTGTACTTACTTTTAAGTGTCGGTCACAACGTCATACGTAAAAAAATTACACGTTGTCAACTCTCTCTTATTAAAAAGGTGTATAATTTAATCCTAAGTCGTCTTAACGTTATCAAGAGCGAAGTGTCGATATATTGTTATAACAGGCTTGTCTGGTCACTAAAGAGCACAAAGCCAGATAGCCATGTGGATGTACCCTTGTTAACGAGGCCACAACCAAATAAATTTGTAACCAAATTAGTCCCGAGCGATAAAATTTATTCGAAATCCACTGAGGAGAGTAAAAATAACACATTCTCCGTCGGATTAAAGAAGAGATACGGCCGAGATATGGGGACCGTACGCCTCTTCCGCCCGTTTTTAACACTTTCAATTAATAAAATTGATTTTGTTTTTTAATTAGGCCCCAGTAACGAAGGCTCGAGGCTTGTTTAAGCCGAGATCGGGTTATGCCTCTTAACAAGATTTATTTTATTGCTTAAAGCACAGTTTTTGGTGCCAGACAGCTGACTTCACGACGACACAACCGACTGGATATTTGATGGAAGTAAAATTTGTGATTAAAATAAATGTGTAATGAACGAAACTCTAAATTAACATGCAGGTAAAAGATCTACTTATGTAGGTTTACCAACTTAATATTTCTTAGAACCATCGTATCTACCCTAATTGATAACGTAATAATAATAAATATAGTACAAAAGATAAAAATGGATAAAGACTAGATAAAATTGCCACAAATAAAAAAGCACAAAACAGCATTCACCGGGAGTATTCAATCACTCTTCACGTTTATTCAAATTTGGAACGTGTACCAATAAAAAAAATGTAAACAACTCGGTGCACTCGCTCGTTTTGCATTTACCGCCATTCAGAGTCTGGCAATTTCTGGCAAAAACCTTTCATTCATATCGTGCTAATTACAGTGCCGACATGTAGCGAGGCACGCATGAATGCATACTTACTTGTTAAATGCGTGGGTCATTCCCTATCGCACTGATGAGATAGAAATATACAAGAAGTTCTGCTGGCTGTGGAACTCTATAAGGCTTAAATATTATGTTTCAAAGTATATATATAGGTGTCTCATATTATATTTAAAAATGTTCTTAATCTATTAATAGTGGGGCTGAGTAGCACCATGTCGTCGGTATAGCTTCAATCATTGAAAAGTCAGCAGCCCACATTGACACTCCACAATTCTAGAATTGATTTGTATGTGAAAACACAACAATCAAAACAAAGAATAAAAATTCAAATGAAGATAGACCCCAAAATAATACACCTTTACCTCTTCTTTAAGGTGAAACGAGAGAAGACCAAATTCATGAACGAATCTTTGCGGCATTCGCCTACTGATTTGCATATGAATGTGTAATTAAACTACGATATGAATGAAAGGTTTTTTGCCAGAAATTGCCAGACTCTGAATGGCGGTAAATGCAAAACGAGCGAGTGCACCGAGTTGTTTACATTTTTTTTATTGGTACACGTTCCAAATTTGAATAAACGTGAAGAGTGATTGAATACTCCCGGTGAATGCTGTTTTTGTGCTTTTTTATTTGTGGCAATTTTATCTAGTCCTTTATCCATTTTTATCTTTTGTACTATATTTATTTATTATTACGTTATCAATTAGGGTAGATACGATGGTTCTAAGAAATATTAAGTGGTCAAACCTACATAAGTAGATCTTTTACCTGCATGTTAATTTAGAGTTCGTTCATTACACATTTATTTTAATCACAAATTTTACTTCCATCAAATATCCAGTCGGTTGTGTCGTCGTGAAGTCAGCTGTCTGGCACCAAAAACTGTGCTTAAGCAATAAAATAAATCTTGTTAAGAGGCATAACCCGATCTCGGCTTAAACAAGCCTCGAGCCTTCGTTACTGGGGCCTAATTAAAAAACAAAATCAATTTTATTAATTGAAAGTGTTAAAAAACGGGCGGAAGAGGCGTACGGTCCCCATATCTCGGCCGTATCTCTTCTTTAATCCGACGGAGAATGTGTTTATTTTTACTCTCCTCAGTGGATTTCGAATAAATTTTATCGCTCGGGACTAATTTGGTTACAAATTTATTCTTGGTATGTGGCCTCGTTAACAAGGGTACATCCACATGGCTATCTGGCTTTGTGCTCTTTAGTGACCAGACAAGCCTGTTATAACAATATATCGACACTTCGCTCTTGATAACGTTAAGACGACTTAGGATTAAATTATACACCTTTTTTAATAAGAGAGAGTTGACAACGTGTAATTTTTTTTACGTATGACGTTGTGACCGACACTTAAAAGTAAGTACAAAGACATTGATATTCGATTGTTTATATTATTGTTCGTGTTTAATAACTATGTCATGGACCAATACATTGCAATTGTAATAAAAAGAATCATTTGCACTTTGCGACATCTTGTAGAGGCTGTTGCAATAAAATTTGATGGAAAATAATTTTAGAAATAGATAAATTTAGTGCTTCAAAGTTTACCAGTAATAATAACTATTGAATATTTAATTATTAACAAAAAGATATGTATTAAAGCAGACCTATCAAGGCGACGCTTCTTGTAAATTCTTGTGTTATTAAAAAAGTGTGGTGGATCAGTAGATTGAACATAGAAGAGAAGAAGAAGAAGATAGGTCGAGAGTCAAAAATGTTAATATGATATTTTGATGCAAATTATGAAACAAAATATTCAAGCTTTAAAAATTTATTGCATCACTAGGTACAGATATCATTCTTTTTTAAATAACATAATTATTTTGTAACATCCTGTACATGTACATATCAAGAAACGTGTGAGAAACCGTTATTTGATGGCAAATTTTGACAAGGTAAAAAATTAACCTTTTTAACAGAAATGCTCAGCGAGATAAAAATATGGTAACTACGTTTTTGCATGACACCGAGTCGTTTCAAAGTGATAATGTGTCAGCCCGATAAAAGGTAAATTAAAATGTTGTATAACGATTGTATTACGACGAAGTTTTATATACCTAAGCATTTTTTTTTTAATTCTATTAACGTTTTTTTAAAATGTTTGTCTTTGTGGATATTTATAATTTTTCGATGAATTTGGACCAGGAATGTGACGTTGTTTGTAAAAAAAAGTTTACAGAATGTTGATTAATTTGATGAGATTATCAGTGGTTTATTCATCCAAAAGATTATCATAAAAGTTTAATCTTAGGCAGATTTCAAAGGTTTGGTGTTAGGGATATCAGCATGATTAATTAATTAAGGTATATGAGGCGGCCATTGCCTTTCTTAAGAAGTCCGATGGGCGCAATTCTTTAAAAAACCCTTCAGCATTTCATTCTTCAGAGCTTTCCTTCTCATTCTAGCGTTGTTGGGCTAACTATGGTTTAGG
>JARACY010001269.1:0-62424 GCA_029255725.1 Scrobipalpa atriplicella | reverse complement strand
GGGATATTAGCGAAGATTCGAATTATTAAATCTTTCTACGACACGTCACGTAACGTTAAGCAGGAGCCTTAATTTTTTTTCTTGTCGCACTTCGTAATGAAAATATTCAAGTTTAGTGTGAAAGGCACTTTGGCCTTTATTTTTTTTTGTTCGTCGTTAGTTGACATTGCATAATCAAGTTTGCTTCGCACGCAATAATACGACGATAGAATAATTATATCGTGGCACGTATGTGTGTGTGTTTAGTAATATGTATGTGTACCTATGTATTAATGTTTCGTGGCGTTGTTTTATACAAATAAGATACTATAACTTCTCGGGTCAAATATTATATAAAAGATCATGAATTTATAGATAGTACATGTTTATTTATAATTATCTTACTCTATTAGGTATAATATTTTAGTCTTCGCGTGTCAAGTAGTCGTTCGCATTTTTTGTGGTTTATAGAAATGAAATTTATTATAAGTAAGTTACGAGTATTCCAATTGAATGTGAAAAGTACCTATTCGAAATTTCATAGTATTTTAAGTATATTTAGGCGGACAATTTCAAAAATAATTAATATAATATTATGGCATTTTGATCTGTATTCCTATGCATAGTGTCAATGGTCATTATTCAACACAGATCGTCATTTATCCATGCCGATCAGCGGACAGTGATCTCAGATCTCAGACAATATCAGTGAGAATCCAAGTGAGAATCGCATAATTTATCACTTTCGTAGCATATAGTTGCTACGGCGTAGCAATCGTAGACATTACGATGTTTATGCTACAGCGACTACGACATGTGGACAGATGCTTAATCTTGCATTTCTTAAAATTTTATAGCTTTTTGTGTGGCTTATTTCGTAATAAAGAAAAATACACCATGAGTTGTTTTACTTATTTTTAATTAAACGATAAAAAAAGTGTTACTTATTCATAGTGAATATTGTAGCGGCTTACTTGTTTGCGTTGAGACAAGGCTTATGCCTCGACGTTTCGACCATATACGATGGTCTTCTTCAGGAGCTCGGAGTTGACACACCACCGCACGACAGGTGTAATCTCCGACTGCGGTTCGCGGCTCGCTATGCTCGCGCCGACAGTACGACAGGTGGCGCTGGTGTCGACATAAGCTCAGGTTCTTGTGTTGGTGGATGATCGTTTATCACAAGGTTCAAACACACGGCACTGAGACTCTATCTTCATTTTTAACTTGCTGTACGGACGCAGGAACCACGGTTTGTTTTACTTATGCTCCAGATGTCCCTGTGGTAATCTAGGTAAACTTCAATTAAATATATGCTAAATGCTGTATGGTAGGTAATATAACATTGCAAAAACGGTAAATTGCATTGTAGGAGGTATAACAAAACTAGGATACCTATACAACGTGTAACAGAAAGGGTATATGCATCGAGAAAAGTGTGTATCTACCCATGAAACTGAACAACTTTCCCTAAGGAACAAAGGTCGAAATATGAAAAAAAAAATTGACTTCCCATACTAATTACGCTATCAGCTGACACATTTTGTATTGAAGGTCATTTTTATGTTCCTTAGGGAAAGTTGTTCGGTTTCATGGGTAGATTCACACCTTTCTCGATGCATATACCCTTTCTGTTACACGTTGTATAACTAAATAACTCAAAGTACATTACTTTACCTACATACTTTTAATATCATTGTGCACATGTATTTTATAAATTGTGCAAACCTATTCTCAGATGAAATATGGAAGATTCCTCCGATATTCACGACGTCGCTTCAAGGCCATCCAGCGATACTGATCGGTCGGTACAAGTACGTCAGGCATCGCTTCGGGGATTCCCGCATCCAGTGGGTGTGCAGCAGGAAGCGCCACGGCCACTGCCTCGCCTCCATCACCACCATACATAACGAGATCGTGCGCTACACCGGCAAACACAACCACTAGTACATCAAGCACCGCTCCGGGGATTCCTGCATCCAGTGGGTCTGCAACAGGAAGCGCCACGGCCGCTGCCTCGCCTCCATCACCACCATACATAACGAGACCTTGCGCTACACCGGCGAACACTACCATTAGTATATCAAGCACATTCATGAGTTATTTGAATCATTATAAAAATGTTTAAAGAAATAGGTTAATTACTGACTAAATCGTGTTGTGATATTTTTCGTGCGCAATCAATTATTTCTACGATCAGCATTGAATATGAAATTGTGTAGTTTATCTATAAATAGATGTTGGTTGAACCATTCCATTTTTAAGATCTCAATGTCGTTATCCAAACAGTTTTATTTTTCTTCAAATTGTTATAAAAAAAACTGGTATTAACTGAAACCTAAACTGATGCCGGTGGCTCTCTACGTGAAAAATATAAACGCAAGAACTGAAGAATATATCTAAACTTATAAAATCGTTTGTCCTTACTGACTGACTGATTCATCAACGCAGAGCCCAAACTACAAAAGCTAGAATCGTGAAACTTGGAGAGCAAGTTCCTTTTATAACGTAACCTCCCACTAAGAAAGGATTTTTGGACTGTCCCCCCCTATAGGGGTAAAATGGGGGGTTGAAGTTTGTATGAAAGTCCGTCAATTTTGAAGGTAGGCGAATCAAATTTTGCATTTAGGCTATTATAGGGGATGGAAATTTGTATGGAAATTCCGTGAATTTGGAAGTTAGGGTCTATTAATTTGTATTTACCGCGGGAACTCAATCCCACGGGAAAACTCTTTTAGCTGCGGGTGAAGCTGCGGGGCGAAAAGCTAGTACCTTATAAATAATAATACTTAACTAAAGAAGCGGTGATTATAGCTGAGACCAAATTAGGCACTTTTATTATAATTTTTTTCATACCAATGTCTGTTATTTAAAATACTACATCAAGTGAAAGTAAGCAGCAGTATTTTATCTTTCTCTAGGTCCAATATTCACGACGAGCAGACAAGGACGTCCAGTGATAATACTGGGCGGCCACCGGTTCAACATGCACAGTCGGTGTCGAGGGCCCAGGGTGCAGTGGCTGTGCGTCAAGTGGTGCTCCGGCTGCCGCGCCTCGCTCTTCACCTTCGAGGGACGCATCTACGACACCAGGAACGAACACACGCATCTATAGGCAACACGCACAGTCGGTGTCGAGAGCCAAGGGTGCGGTGGCTGTGCGTCAAGTGGTGCTCCGGCTGCCGCGCCTCGCTCTTCACCTTCAAAGGAAGCATCTTCGACATTAGGAACGATCACACGCATCTATAGGCAACATGCGCAGTCGGTGTCGAGAGCCAAGGGTGCAGTGGCTGTGCGTCAAGTGGTGATCCGGCTGCCACGCCTCGCTCTTCACTTTCGAGGGACGCATCTACGACACCAGGAACGAACACACGCATCTATAGACGAGATATTGCTGCACAATGTTCAGCCCTATTATATTCCTCGTTCTACATTTCCAAAGCATTTGTATAGTACCTATAGGCAGAAAAAATAAATTATTAGAAAAATTAAACTTAAGAGGCTCGACTTGAGTAACTGGTAAAACCATAAATGAATCATCCATTATTATAGTTAGTAATGGATTGATGAATTTATTTCACTCCTCTGTCAACCACATTATTTGCCACAACAAACACCTTGAAGACAATGTGAAAATGCTGCTATTAGGGTTCCGTACCTCAAAAGGAAAAAAGGAACCCTTATAGGATTACTCGGTTGTCCGTCTTTCTTGTGGTTGTGTCTGTCTGTCCGTCTGTCCGTCCGTCCGTCCGTCAGTCAGTCAAGACCCCTTTTCTCAGGAATTCGTGAATGTATCAAGTTGAATTTTATATCGTATACTCAAGTCTAGGGTCCCTTGCAGCTGTAAAAGAATCATACTTCAAAGTCCTCGCAATCAAAAGATATGAACGTTTGTTCGAATATTTGCAAGGGGAACGAATTACTAAAAGTATACTTTTTTGTGATATAACTAAAAAATTAAAGTAAAACACGGTCGTACTCACTTTGGAAAAATTGGTCGCGTTGGCGACATGTTTCCTAACTTCAATCGGGATAGAGGCTGGATGTTGCCACCCGCGTGGAAACCCGCGCTGAATTATCTTGGAAATAATGCAAGTGTTCAGACTACCGTCGCAGAAGATAGTATGAGTGCGTTTTGTGTTTCGTTGTGTGACTCATACAATGCTGACGCATCATCGCCGGCGCAGCCCGCACCCACCGCCGTCGTCCCGGCCCCCTCCGCCCGCGCGCAACGTGCCCTGGCGCGCAGTGCGCGGAAGAAAGCGGCCGGGTCCACTAAGGGTCTAGACAGACGGACTGCAATCCAACTGCAATCCGACTGCCAAATGGCAGTTCAGATGCAGTTTGAATGCAGTTGGCTCGACTGCAATCAAACTGCACGTCGACGGGCAGTTGGCGTGCAGTTTGATTGCAGTCTGAGTGCAGTTACAACGACTGCACACCGACTGCAATCAAACTGCACGTTGACGGGCAGTTGACGTGCAGTTTCATTGCAGTCGAGTCAACTGCATTCAAACTGCACCTGAACTGCGATGCGAGGTAACTCAAATGTTCAAAGATTTTTATAGAGTATACAAAATCAGAAGGTGCAGTTTGAATGCAGTTGACTCGACTGCAATGAAACTGCACGCCAACTGCCCGTCAACGTGCAGTTTGATTGCAGTCGGTGTGCAGTCGTTGTAACTGCACTCAGACTGCAATCAAACTGCACGCCAACTGCCCGTCGACGTGCAGTTTGATTGCAGTCGAGCCAACTGCATTCAAACTGCATCTGAACTGCCATTTGGCAGTCGGATTGCAGTTGGATTGCAGTCCGTCTGTCTAGACCCTAAGCTTCCGCACTCGGCTTGATAAAGGAGCTTCGAATTCTCCGAAACATGTCGCCAACGCGACCAATTTTTCCAAAGTGAGTACGACCGTGTTTTACTTTAATTTATCATGTCTCACTTAAGTTTAAATAGTCTAATAACTAAAAAAATATAATTTTTGGATTTTTTCCTTTGATTGTGCTAAGAGACATTTCTTCTTGCCAAATTTCAAGATCCTAGGTCACCGGGAAGTACCCTATAGGTTTTGCCTTCCTCAAGATTCAAAAACCTACAGGGCACTTCGCGTGGACCTACAATTATGAAAAAGGAAGCAGTGTCTAATAGCACAATCAAAGGAAAAAATCTAAAAACTGTAAATTTGTTCAAAATTCACAAAAACAAAAGGATAACAAACTTATTTTCGTAGTCGTCCCTATATCTAGTATGGGGACAACAGCAAACTTAAGTTTGTCCTTTAGTCCAGTTAATATTTTTGGTTGAAAAAAGTGGGTGCTCGAGGGAGTAGGAAGGGTTCTATATTCGCTTTAAATACCCCCAAGTTGGTACGGAAGCCTCGGTGAGCGAGTCCAACTCGCACTTAACCGGTTTTTTGTTCCAGTGGCTGTTTTCATCAAAAGTGGGAAAGGGGGACAAGCATTACAAATTGGCAAATATCGTTATAACATTCAGAAACCGAAACCCGGCAGGTCCAACAATGTGAAGAAGTACTGGCGCTGCAACCAACGCAACATCGGGTGCCGCGCCTCCGTCAGCACTATCGAGAATGAGATCGTCGGTATGAAGAACGAACATAACCATTGAACATTTTTTCATTAACTTAAACTGAAAAAAGGTAGTTGTATTGCCATGCAACAAATATCGAAAATAACATACTTTTATTTAAATTTAATATCAGAACGGTAAATAATGCTATAGTTCTTTAGTTGATAACTACCTTGCCTGTTTAAAATATGAATTATCCATTACTTTTTGTTAATATTTTGTAAGTCGTTATTGAAAAATGATAATATTAATTACAAATAAAAATTGAATGCGTAATAAAATCCTATTAGTTAATCAGCTACGCAATGAAAACCGAATAATATTATTATTTAAATTAGTCTGGGTCTATGTAAACCGACCAAAATCATTAACAGTTTGGAAGACCATGATGACCGTTTTATTTATTTTTCAACCATCCATATACTGAAATTTCAGCCCCTGTCTACACATACAGCAGACAAGGCTATCCTGTGATACATTTAGGGCCGTACCGCTACAACCAGCAGATGAAGAAGAGACCCAACGCCAGAGTCGCGCACACGCAGTGGCGCTGCGTCAAGTGGTCCAAGCAGTGCCGCGCCTCGATCTACACCCTGGACGGCGTCATTATAAGAAGAAATGACGGGCATAATCATTAAAAATATGGACAATAATATCAGTTCGAATCGTAGTTAGGTTATGCTGGCCGCGGAGTAGTGGTTTTCTACGAAACTAATATAAAAACACCTATTTTTATTTTTTATTTATGATTTTTTAGTTTCCCGCAATCCTAGTTGGTAATGTATCTGAATGGGGGATATTTGAATGATGAATTTAAATGTCTGTTTCTGGGTCTGTGTGTTGTTCTTTGTTGTGTATGTCCATGTCCAAGTCCGTGGCACGGCAATACAGAGAGAATCCTAATGGGGGCTATGAGTGTAATGTGTTTTTATGTTTATTAAATCTGATGTGTTCTATTTCTATGCCTTTGGTTGATAAAATATTGGAATTACCAGGATTGTTGTGAAATTTATTATTGTTTATTTAAGTATGACCCCTCCTCAATGGTCCCACTTAAAAATTAAAAGAAGTGAAATAAATAAAAATACAGAACCCTTAAATCGAAGATTTTGGAAACATAATTTACTGTAGTCAAGGTAGGTCATTAGTAAGTATTTAGGTACTTATTAGATATTCAGAAAATTTATTATAGAGTTTAATTGTAGATCTCTCTACCAGCCCACATTGCAGCTTTAAAAATTAAAATAAACCTGTAATATTTTGTTCTAGAAGTATCGTTCACAACCAATAAACGAGGGTTTCCTATAATGCAAATAGGAACTTTTCGGTTTTTTAAGTACACCACCAACCAGAACTGTATGAAGGTTCAGTGGCGCTGCAACCAGTGGACCAGCAAGAAATGTCGCGCCTCAGTGTTCACCGTTAACGAGGAAATCATCTACGAACGAAATGAACATAACCATGAGTGACTTTGTTTTAATAAGGATAGGGTGATAATTAAAGCTCTTTTTTCAAAAGGAAGTATAAAAGACGTATTTCTGACTCTGACACAAGAAGAAGAAGAAGAAGAAGTATTTTGAATCATGAATGTTTCACCATAATGTATTTGAAAATCCGTATCAGTTGTGATAGGAGATAAGTAAAAGAAAAAAATACTGTGAGTCGATCTTACAAAGGAAGAAAACAACACAGATAACGTAACTTAACTCGTGTAACGTACAACTCAGAGAATTTATGAAAGTTGTGTTGGGATAAACAACGTGGAAGTCCTAACTTCACTAACAAAAACCTCTAACTTGTAACAGGATCTTAATCTACTAATAATCGTTATTGCCAGCAACCCTAATCATAAAATTTACCATCTTGATTACTTTATTATTTTTCTATTTGACCAGTTGAACAAGTTCCGTAAAAGCTGTTTCCGTCGTTACACGGCCCACAATCCCAATATGGCCCCTGGAAAACCTTTTTGAATTTAAATAGTGAAAAATGTAAGTACCAATAATGTTCAGTTTGTATGAAAAACATTTCGCTATTGCAGATTTACAAATGCCGTTTTTGCTGGCGGTACAATCGCTGAACAATCATTACAATAGCAAAAATAGACCGCAATACCTGCAAACCCGTTTTGGTAACCCGGTTCTCGTATTCCGCGGGTACCGATACAACCTGAGCCCGTTCTACAAGGACAAGGACAGGAAGCTATGGACGTGCTCGCGGCCCACCTCTGGCTGCAGGGCCAAACTATACACGCTCGATGGAAACGTCGTCGAGCAGAGAGGGGACCATTGCCATACACAAAAACGTAAAGGAAGGAACTCTAATGAGCCTGTTTACATAATTTAAAATAGTAGATTTTGATGTTTAATCGTGTAATTTGACCGTTGATTGTTTGTGATATTCATTTTAGTCATTGTCTTACTGTATTATTTTACTAATACTACTAATACTAATTTACTAATACTACTAGTAAGCTGTATCCACTAGCAGGCATTGCACCCCCACACATCAGGAGAGATGTGGCGAGCTCCATTGAAAAGGCGAAGCAGGAGACCGATGCTAGACACCCCATGTTCAGCAATTATCCGGCTCCACAGAGACTGAAAAGTCGTAAAAGCTTTCTGTCTACTGTGGCACCCTTAAAAGACGACCCAGTTAAGGCTAGATCATGCCTGTGGAAAGATGTTGCTCCGGCCGAGCCATACATACCGACACAAGAAACCCTCCCTTCCGGCAGCGACCTCCAGTGGTCGGTTTGGAAATCACTGAACCGACTTCGTACGCAGGTTGGTCGCAGCAAGGAAAATCTGTGTCGGTGGGGCTACAGTGACTCCGAACAGTGCCTTTGTGGTGCTGTCCCACAGAGCATGACTCACCTCCTGAATTGCCCTGCGTGCCCCGACACCTGCACGTTAGAAGATCTCTGGGCAGCCACTCCAAACGCAATCTGTGTGGCAACTTTTTGGGCTGAGAAAATTTGATTCGTCGCGACACGCAAAGAAGAAGAAGATTATTTTACTTTACAATAAAATCTAGCTTAATCAAAGTGGATGATAATGATAAGATAACCGGCTTCCAATTTATTTATTTAATAAAATCACAAAGAACAAACACACAACAGGCGGTGTTAATTTCGATAATGTTTCTTAAAGTAGACCTGAATGCACCACTGAAAAAAGTTCCTCAACTTCCCACTCAGTTTTATTTTTAAAGAATCTCAAGATGCGCATTTGATTTTAGACCGGATATTGACTTTCCATTTTCTTTCAGAATCAAAAGTGCCTATTCATGTAACGTCGATACCCACTAAAATTGTTACTATTGCTAACAGTGTTGTCAAGCCAGATCCTAAAGGACCAGGTAAATATATTCTTCCAATCAATCCTTTAATTTAATATTGCTAATTTAACGCAAAAGTCATTATGTGATAATTTTATCAGTACCATTGCTGACGACGTCGCGTTTCGGGAAGCCGGTGATCGTGCTCGGCTCGTATCGTTTCAACCAAAACAACAGGAGCAAAGGCGCGAAGGCGTACTGGTTCTGCAGCAAGAGCTCGGCCGGCTGTCGCGCGTTCCTCACCACCGTGCAGAACGTCATCACCAAGGTGAACGGACCCCACAACCACCAGCCTAAGCCAAATCCCCTCGCCAACACCAAGGTCATCAACTACAGCAACCTGCTCTACATGCATGACCACCCCTGATGGCGAATCAAATATACTCGTATAATTAAATTTATAATTATGATTTGTATGTACCTAAGTAAGTATATTTAGATTTAAATGATTTATTATATCGCTATCTATATCTAGTTTGAGATTTATAAATGTAGCTTGGTTTTGTTAGTTTCCATCGAGCGTTTTTGGTGTGTATTAAATTCGTATAACCTTATAAATTGTTCAAGCAGCATTATCATCATCATCATTTCCAACTTAGAGAGATATTCTTACATCAATCTTGCGTTTATAGGTACCTAATATATTTTATTACTTGTTTTTGTTTATTGTAGAGATATCCACTAATAATAAGAACTCAATTTTCCTGTACCTATGGTCATGAATAAACGATTTGTATTTATTGTAAAATTATAAAATTCAAAACTTTTGCAAAATTGATCATCACAACTGTCATCGTCACTCACTCACAGAAAGAAATTTTTCATTATTCTTTTAAGCCTTGGTTTTAAGCGCAAAAATTATAGAAGTAATAATTGCAGCTCTTGACTCAGACTTTTCTTTTGTTACATAGGCTTTTTCGGAGACAACACAACAAAAGCGATAGTGTTGCAAACCAGGAAGGGCAAACCTTTGTTGCAAATAAACGAGTTCAGATTCAACTGCAAACGCATCCTCGGCTCGAAGACGTACTGGGTGTGCAACCGCGCGCCTAAAGGGTGCCGCGTCTCCATCATCACATACGACGACATCATCATCAAAGTCAACAATGAGCACAACCACACTTGAATTTAATATACAGTCTAGATCCTCGAGGGAAGAGTAATCTTTAACTTTTGAAAATAATTAACGACTAGTAGAACGTAGAATATACATGTACGGCGTACAGCTAAAAATTATAGTGATTTTATTTTGTTTGCTTTTTACAATGTATCTATTAGTTTAAAAACTTTATACATTACGTCATTTTTTATTATAGATATAATTCTAGGTACCTACACGTGTTGTTTAAAAGTATTCTTATCAATTTCGGTAAATGTTCATCAACTTATTATTATTTGGTTTAGTAAACAAGGCATTATTATAAAATAATAATCATAATAGTGATACTGAAAAGTATACCAACAAATCATAATAATAATATGCATTTAATCTTCTGACACAGTGATATTAATTTTGATGTTAGAAATTCTTCCACTATTAGGATGCCTCATTATCTCTTTAGAAGTGTGAAGTTTCTTAGAAAAAACCAACTAAATGGCAGGCCGGAAATCTAGCCTGTGGTAAATAAATGTAAATGTATCGTGCATACCTTTGTTATTATTTTACAATTCTATAGACCTACTATAGTTTTTTTTTACTTACAAACCTTACTGAGGCTTAAAAAGGACATGTGTTTTAGATGCTGTACCTACAAATACAATATTTTATAAGCTTTTAATATTTCACTAAGGCTGGTAAGATTTTATCTTTTTTCATTTAATTATATGTAAGTATACTTAATTGTTTCTTGGTATGTTATCTATCATTTTGCTATTCTGTACCAACTTGCTAAACACGTCTAATTTGTATAACTGTTTCACAGTGCAATGGTTGAGAAATTCTCGCGGGAAGCAGGTGGCTTTGTTGGGCGGCTACACTTTCTACTGCTACAACCGCAGCAACAACTGCAGCGACCGCTGGGCGTGCACCAACCGCTCTCGGGCCAAGTGTCGCGCCTTCTTCACCACCGTCAAGACCGAGCCCACCTTCATTCTCAACATGAACACCGTACACACCCACCCGCCAAAAACCCGTCTAAAACTTTATCAAGCAGAGCAAGACACTCATTAAAGTTTGCAAATAAATACTAGACTTTGTTAATATTTATACTTGCGAATGTCGTATCGGTGCTTGGACAAATTCCATCATAACCATGAATATTTTTGATCTCTATAAAATTAGCTTTGCTGACAAATCAGTGTAGGTACTAAGTAAATCAATCGTATTGTACGATCACACACTTAACAATTAATTAATCGTAATGTAAATACATTCTAAGAAATATTATAGGTACTACTTTCTAATGAACAATATTTCTTTCTAATCGTGTAGTTATCAATACAGTAAATTTACTGTACTCAGTAGGTACATTGTTAATTAGAATAATATTTATTTTCTAAATATTTATTGTGTGTTTGTGTATTTGCTCCTGAAGTGCTTATGTAGCAAACCAGTAAGGTTCAAATAAAAAATCTGTGAAACTAGTACAAATTTGGTTTCTATCAACAAATTTTTGTTGTTGCGTTTTTTTTTAATAATATGGGTACTGATTAAATGTATATTTGTTGTTGTTTTCTTTGCTTTCTTTGTCATCAGTAGGTTTAACATGCGCGCTAAGATGTAATTTTGTGGTCGCATTATTTTATGCGGACGTGCGCACTTCACATTACAATGAATACCGTTTAGTAAACGGATGATGCTCTGGGATAATGGCGTAACTGTATGTATTTTTGTTATAAATAGCATTAGATTATGCATATGTAAGGTAGGTACAAATATAATATGGATTATTTTACAGTAACTTGGGTGAAAAATGCGGCTGGGAAAGATATAGCACTTGTTAATGGCTATTCATTTCATATGGAGCGCAGTTTCACGTACATTCAGCGTTGGCGCTGCACCTTCTACCGATGTAAAGCAGTCTTCAAAATCTCATGTGATGGTTCTATCACAGAATTGAAAAACATTACGCATACACATTCGGCGCCAAAATTTGTCATTCACAATGGTGTTTTGGAGTCAATATAATTTACATTGATACTTTTGGTTGCATTAACAATTTCACAGCGCTAAAACCTCGTGTTTATTTTTTATCTCTTTCTTTTAAGATTTTTTATTTTATTTATGAAATATTGTTATGCACTTATTTTTAAGAATTTATTAAACTTGATTCTCGCGGTCACTTCGTTAAATATTTTGTCAGTATTTTAATATTTAAGTTTTTTCGCTACGGCGGCGTATACCTATGTGCTACGCCATTCTAAAGATGCAACCAATGTTTATTATATTACTATCAAATAGGAAGTTTTTAGATTTTAGTTTAGAGCATGTAAATATTAATTTATAATAAAACACTCATTTCACTTGTTCCACTGAATATAATAATATAATATTCAGTGGAACTAATGAAATGAGTGTTTTATTATAAATTAAAATGGATTTCCATCAAGAAATTACAACACAAAGTATAACATGTAAATATTATTTCTGTAGGTATTATTGTACTTTATTACCTGGATTGTTTAAAATGTTGAGTGAAACGATAATTTCAGTCACATTCGTACGGACCAAGACTGGGAAGATGCAATATTTGAGGGCTATAATTTTTTCTTGAAAGGACAAGGAGAGACTACGACCAACATGACCTGGGCGTGCACGCGGAACGGCCTTGCCAAGTGTAAAGTACGCATTATCACCACACCCGACGGTGACGTCATCGTTCGGAAACACGCAGAAAACAACCATCCTCCACACAACTATGTTATTCGCGATGGTGTTTACATAAAATGTTCGAATACCTTAAAACTGTCTAAGTCAAACCGAAGTTTGAGAGTTAGGATTCTAGGTGTACTCTTGTTTCGTAGCATATTATAAACTATTATAACAGTGTTTTTTTTTTTGTAAAGTATAGAAATCCTCACTTCGAATAAACAAATAATTAATTAACATATTTTTATTTATTTCATTACCCATATCATTTTTACTTAGTATAAGCAAGTAGTGGAAAATAGCGATAAGAATGCATAAAATAAATGAAGTGAAGACCTTCAAGTAACTGAAATATATTTTCAGGAAAAAATGAAAGACCTGTTTTGAAGGAGCTAGATTTCCGCTTGGACTCGCCAGCTCCGCCCGCGACTTCATCCAAGCCCGCGACAGATGCCGGTGGCAGCGACCGCGTGTATTCAGACTCTGAAGAGGAGCGGGAATACCAGGCCAGGAGAAGGTGGTACCGGGAGCTGGTGCAAAAGAAAGTCACCGAGAAACAGAAGAAAAATAAGGCTGAGGATCGGGTATATCCCAAAGGATCCTCTAATGGAAAGGAAGAAGGAGAATCCTCTAACGGAAAAAAGAAAACATACACTGATCCCGTGTACTCAGACTCAGAAGAGGAGCGTGAATACCAGGCAAGGAGAAGATGGTACCGCGGAGAAGAAGTAGCATCGGTGCAGGATGAGTTATCCCAGGAACAGATAGAACAAAAAGAAAAAGAGCGAACTAAGGTGCTTAAAACACCCAGTGACTACTTGTACTCCGACTCCGAAGAAGAACGTGAACACCAGAAGAGGGTAAGGCGTTTTCGCGATGAAGAAGCAGCACTAGAACAGAGATCCCCTATCAAACGCTTGTACAGTGACTCTGAAGAAGAGCGTGTGTATCAGGAGAGAAGAAGGCAATACGATAAAGAGCTTGAGGCACCGAGAAAGCATATGGAAGAAGAATCAGAAGAAGAACAGAACCTTGAATATTTCGACGGTAATGAGAAAACCTACAGGGAGCGCGTGTACACTGATTCTGAAGAAGAGCGTGAATACCAGGAAAAGCGAAGGCTCCTTGATATAGAAGCAGAACTTGAACGAAAGAGAACTCTGGAGAAACCGAGGACGCGTAAGGAATCGGATGAAAAACAGAACCAAGATGAGAAAATCTACAGCAAACGCTTCGATATTGATTCTGAAGAAGAGCGTGAAGTAATAGAAATGAGAAGATCAGTTTGAAATATATTATTATTACTCTGTGTTATTAATGAGTTTGAAAAGAACGAACAGAACTTTCAGAGATGAAGATCCTCGACAAATAGAGGAAGTGGAAAAGCAATTAAGATTAGTGCTAGCTAGCAAGCTATAAATGTTAGATATTTAGATATAAAATCATATTTTTGTCTCATGTAACTGTTTGTAGGTACAACTAAATTTTGTAAAATTTTGATTTAAAGCGGACGAAATTTTCGTTTTATTGATGACACAGCTGAATTTCAGAAAATTGTGGGAAGCAAACCCATCTTTAATAAAAAAGAAAAGAAAAAAAAGAACAGAAAAAAACGATGTTATTCAATATAGCAATTTTATTAGCTTGACCGCGACATAGATATAGTTACCGTTGGAGAGAAGTGAGCTTCAGCTAACTCAACTCATATATTTTGTAAGTTTTTTCTCTTTTGGTTACACAATTAAGTGAATAATTTTAATAGTTTTTAAATATAGCTACTGCTTTATATAAATAAGATACTGGCTTTTATTTCATGAATAATTAATTAAATTCAGCCTCACTCTAAATACTTTATGTAAAAATTGACTTACAATCACAACCACTGATTTGAGAAGTCGCTGCCGCTCCTTAATACTCGAAGATCGGCCCATTAGTGGCGCGCGTGTCAAACTCACATCGCCCTTCTATCGGGGAACGCAAGCTCCTAATTTACGCTCCTATGATCACAACTATACCCTATTTAATTAATCTGTCAATGACAATGAGAAAGCCATTTTCACAAAAGAGATCATACGCAAAGGTATTTAGTCGGTAAGTATATGGGAGGATTAATGAGGATGTGGTTATAATTTTACTGGGACGTTGTTAAAGGCTACTTATTGTACTTACAGGCGTCCAGTTCGTGCAAAACAGATTCGGAAGACCATTGATCATCTATGAGAATCACTGTTTTTACCTTCACATGCAAAACAAGGCTACCAGGCGCTGGTGCTGCAGTTCCAGGACTTATTCCAAGTGCAAGGCGAGCCTCATCACCACCCCGGAAGGATCCTTGACGTATATAAAAGCGGAACACAACCACCCTCCGCCAAATTTCACTATTCATCACGGGGTGTACGTGAAAATTTAAGCAAACTTAGTGGTGTTTTATCAAAAACAAGATTAACTAATTTTATTTCAGTATATTGAAACAAGTAATGAAATACTCAATCAATAATGTTATTCATACCTACTAAGTCATAGTATTTGAATAGGTATCTATCTGTCTACTTATAAAGTATCATTGTGTATTAGTGCTATATCTACATAATTTGCGAACGTTCAATGATTCTTAGCTTCTTGTATTGTATTTTATTTATGAAAAGAGAATCAATTAATGTAATACTTTATTGAGTATTACCTATAGATAAATGAAATATTAGGTGTGTTTGTATGTGCGTGTATTAAAGTAAGCCGGTGATATTTAGGTAGATTTAATTTAGTAAAAATATTATCAGTATTTAAAATTTTATTCAAAACAATAAAGGTTTTATGATCGCTTTATAAAATTCATGATGACTTATGCAATCCTCCGCCGAACAATTCCTATCTTCGACCATGATAGAGAAAGTAAACGAGAGAGTGCTTCAACCTTGACCATTTGCCATCCACCTATAGTGTAGGTATTAAAATAAAAGTTTAATAAAAGGTTGGCTGTACTTGTAGTGACGTGGGTGTATAACCCCGCTGGGAAACCGCTGGGCATCTACCAGGGTCACAGCTTCTACAAGCACGTGGAGAACAAGAAGACCAAGCAGTGGTACTGCACCAGATTCAGCTCCAAGTGCAAGGCTCGTTTCATCACCGATGTGGATGGTTCACTGGACCGCATCATCAACGACTACCATAACCATCCCCCGCCGAGATTTATTATTCGAAATGGACTTTATCTTAAGATTTGAGTACTTACTATAAGAGGCTGCTTTTGCAGAGAAAAAGATGCTTCGTGTATCATGGTTTTATTTTAGCTTGGGAAGAAATTAAAATATTAAACCCAAACTGCATTCCGCGTTTTTTTTTGTGTAGTTTTATAATGTTCCATATTTACATTAAGAGCTTTTATATCTGTAGCAACTACGGTAATTTTAGTTTATTTAATTTGTTTTCTATCTTTTGGCCATTATATTACTTATCATTCAGCTGCGTAGTTGTTTAGACTTTAACTTCTGTTTATATTTTGGTTACTTTTCAGTTAGATGGATTAGAAATAAAGCTGGTAAACCAATGGCAATCTACCAAGGCTACACTTTCTACCATCATATCAAAAACCGGATGTCGGTACGATGGACTTGTACCAGAGGGAACTCCAGATGTAAGGCCTACATGATTACTACTCTGGAGGGACATGTTATATTTATGATCCCGGAGCACCACCATCCACCGCCCAATTTTATCATTAAGAATGGCACTTATATAAAAATCTAATATGTTATTGCATAATGTACATTTTGATTGCATAACGTACATTTTGTACTTGACCTATCTTATATTAGGTAAATGGTATGTTCTCGCTCTTTTTATACAATTTCGATCGTAAGTCTTGTATGCCTAGGTTTTATCAATAGTACATAGGATTAGAAAATACTTGAAATTAAATGTAACTCTATCGGAAATTATTGCCCTTGTGTAATCTTCTAAATGAAAGGTAAATATTGTGTGAGTTATTATATTAATACGTACTAACTTCGTAGACTCTCATTTTACATACTGAGCTGGAAACGATCAAAAACACAAAATGTTTCTCTTCCTATATGTAAAGTGAACTCGTTTTTTGCAGTTTACTACATGCCTAACCAGAATAATAAAGAAATAGCAGTCATCGACGGATACACGTTCTACAATCAAGTGAAGACCAAAACCACATTGATCTGGTCCTGCGCTTCAAATCGCACCAAAAAATGCAGAGCTAGGTTCTGCACGACCTACGACAGAGAACTGATTAGAATGAACTTGGAACATACGCATGAGCCACCGAAATTTTTCATCAATAAAGGCGTATTACATAGACTGTAAAAAAAAATATAAAATAAGTTAGGAGAAGAGAAGAAAAAGAAGAATTCAATATAGGTAATAGGTATGTATGTATATTTGAAATAATGTATAAAATAAATAACTGTAATGACCATTAAAACAATATTTATTTATTTTTGCTGTTAACATCAGCTTCTTAATACCATAACCAGAAACCTGTCTGAAGTCACACATTTCATACAACACACTACAAAATGCAATAAAAATCATAAGTGATCTAAATCTTCATTTTTAGGGTTCCGTACCTCAAAAGGAAAAAAGAAACCCTTATAGGATCACTCGGTTGTCCGTCCATCCGTCCGTCCGTCCGTCTGTCCGTCTGTCTGTCAAGACCCTTTTTCTCAGGAACGCGTGAAGGTATTAAGCTGAATACTGAATATTTAAATCTAGGGTCCCTTGAAGCTGTAAAAGAATCATACTTCAAAATCACAATCAAAAGATATAAACATTTGTTTGATTATTTGCAAGGGAACCGAAAACTAAAAGTACAATTTTTGGGATATAACCAAAAAAATATATGTTTTATACTACACCTATTCGGAAAGTATATTAGTTCTTACTTAAAAAAAGGAAAGAAAGTACGTAAATCCAAGCGAACGAATATGCGGGCGGCAAAAATATATGGGATTTACTTTCTCCCCTAGGGGAGAAAGTATTTTCTCCCCTCCTTTATATTTTTTAAATTCATAATTCAAAACTAGAAACAGGCGGATGCCAAAAAACAAAAAGTTTGTATGTCGAAGCCCACAAAATGATACTGGCCACTTACATTTTTTGGCAGTATGTGCTTTGCTTCATTTGTCTCTTTTATATTTTTAAGTAAAAAATATGGCAAAATCAACATGTCCGCGCGAATTCTTTTTCGTTCTTTGATTTATATGACTTATTTAATGTAAATTAAGTGTTTAGTGTTTTCGATGTAATGTGTAACTGTATTAATATGTGTTTTGTTTGTTTGTGTTCTGTTCGCATGGATGATGACACTTCAAATGTTCTTAAGTTATCTTCTCATGTAAGTGATATCATTCTTTATCTTACAAGGATTTTTGATTATATTTTCCTCGTAGGTGTAGTATAAAGCACTATGTATAACTCGGAAGAAAATGCGATTCCCAACTCGTGTGTATTGAGGCCCTCAGCTGCGCTTCGGGCCTCAAACTACACCCTCGTGTGGGAATCGGTCATGTTCTCCCCTCGATAAACAAGGTACTATTGTATTTTTTCCTTTGATTTTGCTAGGATTTTGGAATTTGATATTACTTTTTGCCAAATTTCAAGATCCTAGGTCATCGAGAAATACTCTATAGGTTTTGCCTTTCTCAAGATTCAAAAACCTATAGGGTACTTCCCGTTGACCTACAATCATGAAATTTAGAAAGAAGCAGTGTCTAATTGCATAATCAAAGGAAAAAAATCCGAAAACTGTAAATTTGTTCAAATATCACCAAAAAAACTATTACAAACTTATTTTCGTAGTCGTCTCCCTATATCTAGTATGGGGACAACAGCAAACTTAAGTTTGTCCGTTAGTCCAGTCGTCCAGTTGATATTTTTGGGTGCAAAAAGTCTGGGTACTCGAGGAAGGGTTCTATATTCGCTTTAAATACCCCCAAGTTGGTACGGAAGCCTCGGTGAGCGAGTCCGACTCGCACTTGACCGGTATTTTTTCAGTTTATTATGTGCGTAACAAAATAGCAGTTTTCGAAGGTTACACGTTCTACAATCAATCGAAGACCAGATGTGCACTGAAATGGTGCTGCGCTTCGAATAGTACCAAAACTGCAAGGCTTGCTTCTGTACCACCTTCGACAAGGAACTGATAAGAACGAATTTAGAACATACGTATCCGCCACCAAATCTCTGGGAATCATTATGAATACCTACCGATTATTGTTTTTTCATTTTTTGAATTGAATTTTTTTAATATTTTTTTATGGGCTCCTTTTACGTTACTGAAACACCCCTTAAGCTATGGCACGCAATTAAATTAACACCCTGTATAGACTGTAGTAGACAATATTTATTTACCGTAAAATATTTAAAAACGAGGTTTCCTTTTTAATTTGATTTAAAAGATAATTTATTTTTTAATAAACAAGGTAATATAATTTATGTATTATTTTAACGATTTAATAAGTAACTAAGAACAGTTTAACATCATCGTTTATTATTAGTTACATTCTCTCAATAATAGTATATTATATTACTCCGTGGCGGAACGACCTTTGATTAGGTCATTTACGCTCTGCCTACCCCATTAGGGATAAAGGCGTGAATATATGTATGTATGTATGTATGTATATTACTCCATGATAGCAGCAATAAAAAGTTTTACTTAATTACTAAAGTTTTTGCCTTCTGTTTATGACGTAGCCAAGTCTACATTGCATATTTCACCTACTCATGCGAAAAGAGCAATACTTTTAAATGATGGCATTGCAATCATTTTCTTCAGCAGGATAAGTTTCATTCAATATACATATTGGCCACCCCCAAATGGCCACTGGGGGTGGCCAACTATTCCCGACCAGTGGCCGACAGGGGTGGACATTTGGCGGGTGACCAACAGGAATAAACGTCTGTTTTTCAGATATGCTTATGCTACAGAATCCGTCAGGCACAGATATAGCCGTTGTGGGTGGCTACTCCTACTACAGAAATCATCAGACGAAGACAATAGACTACTGGATCTGCTCCTCATCAGGCAAGGGTCGTGGCTGCAAAGCGCGTGTTTATGCAGAGAAGGACACGCCGAACATAGTCCGCATCAAGAACGAACACAACCATAAGCCACCAAATTTTGTTGTTCGTAATGGAATTTTTATTAGAATTTAACTGTAAGTAGAATTAGCTTTTCTTATTGGAGCGAGGAGATGCAAAGCTCGCATCATCTTGACTAAAGATAGGCAACACATCACCAGCAACACATCGGAGCCCCATAATCATCCGGCACCTATATTTATAGTACGAAATGGGGTTTTTTATAGAGTCAAAAAATAATAATAAACCTTAATGATTTAGTAACCCGCTTTTGAATTTTTTTGGATGATGAAGGAGTTGATATAATTTGTACCTATATGCTTATTATTCTTAGTTTCTCTACGTTGAGCAACATAATTTAAATAATGATAATTCTAGATAATGCCTATTCACTCTTGCCTTAAAAAGGCCCAGTTAGTTTGACCGTTTGTAAATTCTTTCAGTGACGTGGACTTTTAGTGAAGCAGGAAAAGAAATAGCTGTCCTCGATGGGTACAAATTTTTCATGAGATATCGCGGAAAATCGTCAGACCGCTGGTACTGCACTTGCTCTGCTGGGAACTACAGAAAGTGCAAGGCTCGCTTCTCCACGACCAAAAGCCGGATAATACATAAAGCGTTCACCGTACATAACCATCCGCCACCATAACCATCTTTTAAAAACAACATCATCATCATCTACTACGACATCAAAGGTGGTATACTCTTTATACGACCAACTATCCTTACATAGTATAAAACAAAGTCGCTTCCCTCTGTCTGTATCTATGTCTGTATGTATGCTTAGATCTTTAAAACTACGCTACGGATTTTGATGCGTTTTTTTTTAATAAATAGAGTGATTCATGAAGAAGGTTTTTAACTGACTTTTACTACGGGAAAGTATGTCATTCCCACGGGAAAAGTTGTTTTTTGGGCTGGACGAAGTCTGCCGGGTCCGCTAGTATTTTATATACAATCTATGTTCTCTTGTATTGTAGTCCACTGGGTGTTGAACCCGGCTGGCAAGGAGCTGGCGTTGCTGCACGGCTACTCGTTCTACTGCCGCTACCGCAGCAACTCCACCCGCACCTGGTTCTGCACCTGCAACCGCCGCTGTAACTCCCGCTTCGTCACCACTGTCGACCGGCAGATCATCCGAGCGCAAATTTTCCACACGCACAACCCGCCGGTCTTCAGGATACGCAACGGAATCCTCGTTAAAATTTAAAACATATTTTTCTTTCTGGTATCAACATTGTTTCCAATTTGAGAACTGACGAGTACTAAAAAAGCTTTATAAAATATGTTACGTTATAACTATAGTTCCATATATTTTATTTTAATATATCAATATTTTTTCTTATTTAATTGTGTTTATGTATGTTTGGTTATTTCTAGATCTCTCTCATCCATGGCTATCTTTCACAGACATTTCGTTATGTTTGGTATGAATATCAACCAGTACGAATTTCTGGCAAAAGTATCTACAGCATCCAACTTGCTAAATTACTTCATTGATCTGGCACACTACACTTTTGAATAACCTTCAACTTAGTGTATCATGACAAATAGTAAAATAGTGATTCAAAGTTAAAACTGTTGGAGCCCACGGTCATCTCTGTTGATTTGGTGTAAATCTTATTTAATAAATCACTGACAACGAATTTTAACGCATGACTAAACATTTTTGTTATCAGACGTTCTACAGGGGTCGCATTAAAGTTCTCTATTGCTTCCCATTTTTATAAAAGATAGGTATTACTTTTGTTATGTAACGAGTATAACTCCCCCCAGTAATCAGCTCCTCGATCTTCACATTTGCTTCTGTTTTTCAGAAGAAGTAATTTGGGCGAAGAATCCATCTGGCACAGACTACGCGATAGTCCAAGGCTACTCGTTCTACAAGGGCGACGTGAGCGGCATCGCCACCTCCTGGCGCTGCACCAGCAGCAGCAAGAAGTGCCGCGCGCGCTTCACCATCGACAACGACAACAAGGTCACCAGGTCTAACCTCGAACACAACCATGAACCACCTAAGTACGTCATTCGTAAAGGCATTTATATTAATCTCTCGCGATTAATGTAAATATATATCTGGCACAGACTACGTGATAGTTCAAGGCTACTTGTTCTGCAAGGGCGAGGTGAGCAGCATCGCCACCTCCCGGCGCTGCACCAGCAGCTGTTTCACCATCGACAACGACAGCAAGGTCACCAGGTCCGAGCCGGACCACAATCATAAATCACTTATTCGTAAAGGCATTTATATTAATCTCTTGCCATTATTGTAAATATTTATGATGATTATTATTAGGATACACATCTACTGGAAATTACATAATATTATATCAATATGAAATTCATGAAATTAAATAAAATATTTAAACCATTTAAACCATTTATTTGCCACACAAAAAAAATATTTATAATATTTGTAACATACACCTTTATCTTTTTTGCTTGGCATTGTCATGATGAATATTTGTATCAATAGGCGTAGGTATTAATTGCAAATTACTAGTGTAATAGTTAGGTACACCTACATTCTTATTGAAAAAAGAAAAGAAATGGTTTTTATTTATTAGCTTTAAAATTTATGATCTATATCAGTAAATTATTGAAAAATGTCTTGATGATCTTTCAATTTTGGAAAAGCGATTTTACCTTCTTGTCGTTTTGTAATTATACTCGTATCAGGTTGTGCATGCATTCCACAAAGTCAAAGCAGTAGTCATAGTCAAAATTATTTATATAATACCATCGAGTAATATAATATGTATAATACCTACTACATATATTTACTTACTAACATATTTCCAGTTGAATGGGTGCGAAGTACAGCTGGGAGACGTCTGGCGATAGTGCAAGGGTACACTTTCAGCCTGGACCGCACCGGCAGCAACTGCTGGCGCTGCACCAAGCGCGGCAGCTGCAAGGCGCGCTTCACCGTCGACAACCTGTGGAGGATCAGCAAGTCCAATTTTACACACGATCATACATCACCCATGTATCTTATTAAAGATGGCGTCTATATTAAAGTTCAGACTTAATGTTTCGGATAGGCAAAAAAAAATCAGTCAACAAACATAGCTAACTGATAGAAGTTATTTTTTTTTATATATATTTTTTTATACTGAATGGCGCACTTTAATGTCGGAGGCCAAGATCCACTTTGTATCGCTGGATGCGGGTTCCAGGTTCGATTCCCGGTAGGACTGATATTTGAATGATGAATTTAAATTTCTATTTCTGGGTATGGGTGTTCTTTGTGGTTTTATCTGTGTGACATACACTGTAATATATAAATAATTAAAAAAAAATGTGTGCGTGTTTATTCGTTTATTAATAAAAGTACGATATAAATAATACTTAAATATTTATTATTCATACCTCACCTACACAAACAATTAAATTTAATTACAAATATTTTTATTACCTATTACTAATGGTAATATTTTTGTTTTAGACAACACAGTGAGATGGCTGAAGAGTCGTGCCGGGAAGCAGATTGCTGTCATCAACGGCTACTCGTTCTACTGCGGCATAGAGACGACCTCCACGTACGCCTGGCGCTGCAGTCGCTGGTCCAAGTGCAAGGCTCGCTTTATCCTCAGCAAGACCATGAAGATGCTGCGAGCCAATATCGAGCACAACCACGAACCTCCAGCCTTCACGGTCAAAGATGGGGTGTATATTAAACTTTAATTTTTAGATGCGATATCACAAATGAAATGTGCGATGCTGCTTACATGTTTTTGAAAATATAAGTGTTTATTTTAAAGATACGGCTCAACGTTGTCTTGTAGGTATATTTATAGTTATACCTATTTACTACGTCCCGATCCCAGTTCCTTAATCTATGAGATAAGCGATTTTATGATCAAGCAAGGTACAAGTTAATGTTTAGTTGTAAATTATGTATTTTTAGTATTTGCTTTTATTATATTGCTTACTATAAATTATGTTTATATCGTAGAAAATATTATATTATCTTAACTAAGAAGGATATAAAAACATGAGGTATCTAATTAAATTATTCACAATAAATTATCCTTAAAATTATTTTAACTTCATTGAACTTAAAATAAAAGATGATTTCATTAATAAAAAAAAATAAAAAATCCACAAAGTGCTCCTCTAAAAAGAGTATTAATAATTTCTTCAATTTACCAACACCATACTATCAATTTCTTAGTAAGTATCCGAAACACCCAAATCAAAGCTGTTGTACGTGACCACAACTGCTTCTCATGTAAAACAATAACATTGATTAATCGTTCTTACCTATACCTAATATAGGTACATACCTACATGTTACTAGTATGGCTACGGTCATGCACGATGGGCAGAGAGATTTTTTTTTAATGCAGTGATTATACTTAAGAGTACAACGGGGAAGAGCATTGCTGTCTACCAAGGGTACACTTTCATTAGTCATGGTGGAGAGAAGTCAACCACACGTTGGTCATGCATGAAGATGTCGTCCAAATGCCGCGCGTGTCTCACCACCACCAAGCAAGGAACACTGATCCGCGTCAACGACACACACAACCACACACCGCCCAGATTTGAGGTTCACAAAGATCTTTATATTAGGAAAGAAGAAGAAATAGCAAAATCAGTATGAGTAAAGTATGAGTACCTACCTATTAGTAGTTTTTTTTTTCTTAGAACTGAAATAACCAATAATAGGAATATTAATATAAATATGAAAGAAAGAAAATAATAAATTCTTTTTTAAATTGGGCTAAAATTTAAAAAATAATGGATACGTGTTTCAGCGTTTTTGTATTTTTCACCCTTAAGGGAAATTAATGGGATGGAAGTTTGTGTGGAAATATTGAAGGTAGGATCTTCTAATTTTGTATTTGAACTAAAGATTAAAAAATAATGAATACATGTTTCACAATTTTTGTATTTTTCATCCCTAAGGGGGTTAAATGGGGGATGAAAGTTTGTATGCAAATTCCGTCAATTTCGAAGGTAGAGACGTAGAAACAGTGCGGGAACTCAATCTCACAGGAAAACTCTTTTAGCTGCGGGTGAAACCGCTGGGTGGATAGCTAGTATGAAATAAAATAGGATTTGTGAGTGCTAAAATATCCAAAAAGGAATATTAATGTTTATAAAATTCCAAAGTAAAATTGTGAATATAGTATAAATTAAAATTAAACTATCTAATGTATTTGTTAGACTTTTTCGTGCATATTTTTTTCTAACCTGTGCAATTAAGTACTAGGTAATACAGTATATTATATTACTCCATTTCATGGTAATACTTAGTCTGGTTTGGATAAACTTTATTTTTATGAATTATTTTTACTTAAAAAAATATTTAAACTTTTTTTTACCGGAGTATTTTATTTTAATTTTTTTTTTAGCGGAGTATATTATGTCCAGATCCGGCAAACCATTGCTTCTCATCGAAGGTTATACTTTCTGTGCTCAGAGAGTAAACGGTCTCAAGACCAGGTGGTCGTGCTCTTCTCACAACGGGAGGCAGTGTAAAGCGGTCGTGCACACCGTCGACGGAGAAATAATCAAAATAAATAACGTGCACAATCATGCACCACGTGACCCAAATAAACTAGTGGAGCCACGATAATAGGTCATTTTTCACAGATCTCAACCCAAAGTATTAAGTAATATGTGAGCAAAGAAATATAAACCCTATAACGTGAGCGAAGAAGAAATGTCAACTGTTATCATGACAATGTTAACCTGATAATTAAAGATTTAATGTCAGTGTTGATTGATGACATATTGATGCGATGATGATAATGACATCCGTACGATTTGTTTAGAAAAAATGACGTTTATAGATTAGTAAACTAAGGCAGCTTTTCTTTAATAAACCTACGCATAATATTTTAAAGGTCTATTTATTCAAAGTAAACATAGTTTTATTCCTTCAACAAACATAAAAAAAAAAATTACATTGCCATGCCTTATAGTACCTACAGCAGAGGTAAGCAATATCAGAATCATTTTGGTAATTCATTACAGTGACAATAATACAGACGAAGAAAGGGAAGACTAACATCAAAGTGGGAGATCACATGTTCTACCTGAAACCCGGTAACCACAAGTCACGCAGGAAGAGATCCCAACTAGCAAAATTTTCGATATACAGCTATTATTAGCTGTATATCAGCTGTAGAAACAGTCGCATATCTATTGTAAACAAGCTTATATCATGCGAATTTGGCCCCACTTTAATCGCTATTAGGAGATATATTAGATATATTAAAGCTCCGCTTAGGACTACCGGGAAACAAATCATTTGTATATCTGTGTCCTTCTGAGCTAGTTGGTGTTAAATCAGTGACAAAAATTCAATTGTGTCACAATTAGGAAACAGAAGGGTCGCAGCTAACGCTGATTTACAATAATTTGATTACAAATTGTTGATTGGGATTCTATAATAACACTTTTTTTGTTTTGTGCGGACTTGTGCGTGATTTGGAACTCTGACAGGATTTTATTAAATTAAAACCAATAATATTGGTAAGTATCTTTATAATTTCCTCCATCTTGAAATCCATCGGTAAAAATTGACCGTATATTTTAAGTTTTAGGTGAAATTCATATGCGCTTGCAATTTTACTGATAAATGGGTACCATATTATTACTGTATTTTTAATGCCCCCCTCGAATTAGTAATATTTATTAAAATTTAAATATTTTTATTAATTAGATATTTGCAAAGACATCTATATACAACTAATTAGAGTTAAGGGAGCTGCTAACCAGAAGATATACAACATCTCGCCGCCATTACGGTGTTTAGGGTTCCTCAGGTTCAAATTAAATAAACCTTTGATATAGTCCGGTAAATTCAATGTTCTTTCCCTTCTTCTGCGTTTATAAGACCCACCTTTCTCGTAATTACTTCATTTTTGATCCATGTTTTTGTAAAAACTTGGGAAAATAAAAACTTGTGAAATAAAATATCGTCACCGTCAGCCATAAAATAATGTTTTGCTACAATTTGATGTCAAGAAATCCAATATGCAGCATAAAGGTGACATATACGCCCATTTTTGAATAAATATGCATCTTTTTAGCGTTATATTAGAGATAAAAAAGTTAATATATTGCCAGTGATAAATGAGAAATATATTATGCTGCATTACATCTATTGAGTGGTAATAAAGTTCAGTTATCATTAATATAACGCAAGCGATAGTGGATATACATATAGAGCATATCTGTGATAAAACAGCTACTGTGACATCTATTATATCACTAGTTAGCTGCAAAGGTTCTAATATAACACTGGCTATATATCAATGATAGCAGAGCCACATAAGTTCATATTTGCGTTATAGTAGTATCATGAAAACACTAATATACAACATAACTGCTCTAATTGAGGTTTTGAGTATACTATTTTACAACAGTGTTATATGTAATGTAAAAGGCAGCTATGTAAACGTTTATATCGTAGGTTATAATCCCAATTAGGCTGTATATTGTTATACAGCTATCTGGTGTCTCATATCACATATATATCACTAGCAGCCATAAGCGTTACTTATTTACAACTTTAATATCTCTATGTAGCGATAAGATCTTGCGATTTTGCACAATTTTGCTAGTTGGGATGGTGTTGTACGCAGAACAAATATTGCAAAGCGTGTTTACATGTCGTCGATAACAAAATTATTGCTATTTACAATGAACATAACCACGAAAAGAAATAAATTATGCACATAATTAAAAATACACATTAGACTTTCTATTGATTCCCCCCAATCAGATCTGATCATCTAATATCTAGGTCTTATATTACGGATGAACCAACTAACGATACACTACTGGAATATATATGACATAAGATTAGATTAACTAAGGCTTTTCTTTTTTATACCTACCTACGCATAATATTTTAATGGTTTATTTATTCACGAGCACTAACGAGCGTCGGTGGTATAGGTACTGCTTCTGTGTGTGGGAGGTCGCTGTTAAAATCCCATCACTTTTTTTCGGTTTTTGAATTTTGTATGTCTATTCGACCTTTTTACGGTGAAGTAATATTATTATTCCTTTTCAGAGGGTTATTTTTTCTACAGAAACCTTAAACCAACGTTTACGACTACAGCTTTAGGGAACAGAATGCTCATTCTCAAGAAATACAAATACCGACTGAAACGAGACTCCAGAATAGTGCAGACTGACAAGGCCAGGTGGATTTGTTCAGTCAGCGAACGTCTGGGATGCAAGGCCAAGGTTGTAACCGTTGAGGATCTGATAGTTTCATACGACATGCGACACAACCATCCAGCAGTATTAGAGCGTAAGAAGAGAAAAAAGAAAAAGAAGAATACAGAAGACGAAACTCCTCGGACCTTTAATATTAGCATTATTGATGATTAAGAAAGATTCCTGTTTTGTTAGATTGCTTAGCTTGGATTTTTGTATTCTGAAAAAAACCTATATAATGTTGAAAATATAATATGTTGTATTCAGGTTCTATTATATTAAAATGAAGTACTTAAGTTTACCAAAGAGAATTTCTCATTGCAGTATTATTAAGTAGGTATTATACTAAAGTTAATAAAACAATAAAGGTAAGAAAATCTTGAACCTAATGAAAGATGTATAATGAAAGTTTATTTCCGCAGTAAAAATACCTCCGTACGAGTATGTGGAGTCGACGAAGGGGAACTGTTTGATCTTAATCGAGGGATATCGGTTCTCGATCAAGAAGCACAACCGCAAGTTGGACAAATACACATGGCGCTGCGCCACGCACCACCACCGGCTGAAGTGCCGCGCGCTCCTCTACACCATTAACGACAGGATTGTGCACGCGAAGAACATCCACAACCACCCGCCGCCAAAGCCGAAGTAACATCTTACTAGAAGCACAGCGCAAGCTGGACAAGGACACGCACGGACCACACCTGCTGAAGTGCCGCGCGCTCATCTACAACATCAACGACAGGACAGTGTTCGCTTAGAACATCCATTATCACCTTCCGCCGAAGCCGTAGTACCTTTACAAGAAGCACAACGCAAGCTGGACAGGACAAGTATACACACGCTTCACCATCGCCCAAGTGCCGCGCACTCAACTACACCATCAATAACGGGATCGTGTTTGGTTAGAATTATCCACAACCACCAGCCAGCCGCCAAAACCGAAATAATACCTTACGAAACTGTTGTGACTTGGCAATATGGGCGGTTTACATTGTTCAAGTTGTACCTAATTATAGTCACAGTGTAATATATGAGTCTGACGTACTATTGAATTATGCTGTGGTATAGTGGCATAGTGCATAAGTGCAGTTGGTATGTTGAACCGTGTAAACGTCAACTTGCAAGCCAACTTACCAATTTGAATATGTTATAAGTGCTCTACTTATGCACTGTACTTACAACTTGAACAATGTAAGCCACCCATTACAAAATGTAATCAATAAATCATTCATAATTCCTTTCTGTGCATCACAAATAGAGATAACAAGATCATGTTATTAAAGCTTACTTTACATTATTTTTTATATAATATACATATCTAACTTTATCTGTTTGTTTTATCTAGATATAAAGGAAATAAAACTATTTTATATTTACATTAGGTGTACAGTTAGGTACAGTGCGTCAGTTTTTCAGCATGCTGTAATTGTAGGTAGAGTAACTATTTATAATCTTACAGCTAAACATGCTTGTATAGTCACCGACACAAACTTTATATTATGTTACTTATTAATTGTTTTAGATATTAACTCAAAAAAAATTACTGCTGAGGATAAAGTCAGTAAAGCAGCTCTTAGTCGACGACAATGGTATGAGAGAATAAAACGTGACCCCGTCCGGTATAATATATTCAAGGAAAAAGAAAGGCAACGATACCTAAAGCGGAAAGAAAATAAACAACTTTTGAGCATTCATGTTTTACCAGAGAAAGAGAAAAGAATACAAAGAAAAAAATGGAGGGAAAATGGCAAAGCTTATTATGCTAGAAAAAAACTAAAAATTAGAATCGGAGCTGCAAGTTCGGAAGGTGAAAATTAAGGTCGTGATCATGAGAAACACATTATTAGTATTTATGGATATCTAAGTTCAGAAATTATTTTATCTTATTAAATCAATATACTATACTACTTGAATGAAACGAATCATCTGTACAAAATAAATATAGTTTACATTGTGTTTTTATTTATTTTTTACCTATCAGCGCCCATTCGCATTTAAATAGCGTTCGGAAATACCCCATGTAGGTATATAAGGTGTGCACATTATCGTAGCTGTCACATGACATTTAGTACACCAGATTTAAAATTAAAATATCTATAATATAACATTTACAAGGATTTATAAACAAGAATTTATCTATTAAATAATGCAATTTCAGTGATACCAGCGTACGAGTTCACGGAGTCGAGATACGGCAACTGCCTGATCCAGATGCAAGGATACCGCTTCGCCGTGAAGAAGCACAGCGCTAAAACCAACCGGTACACGTGGCGCTGCGCCACCCATCACAAGAAGGGCTGCAGAGCTGCTATCTTCTCCCTCGGCGACAAGGTCATCCGCAGACTCAACGAACACAGCCATGTTCCACCTAAGAAACGAAAGAAGGAAGGGAAATCTTAGCATACCTAAAGCAATTTGGACGTTGTTATCACGGAATGTTTATTTATATTGTTCTGAAATGATATTAAAATTATTTTAATTTTACCTAAATGGTTTTTATCTGGGATGATATAGTTCAGGATTATTATCGAAAATCTTCTTCTTACTGTTTGAGGAGACGTGTCTATGTCCTACAGTGTTATCTTTCAGCTGAGGTCAGATAATAATCTTTGCAGTTTTTGTGTTCATATTAGTGTAAAAATTCCAGTGGAGTTCGTGAAGTCTACGCGTACTGGCAAGACAATGATTAAGCTGGGCGAGTACACTTACTCGGCAGCTTCAGTCGGGGTGAGCATGAAGCGACGCTGGAGGTGTTCCACCCTCAACGCGACCAACTGCCGTGCCGCCATCTACACCATCGACAACAAACTAGTTCAGATCAAAAATTATCATAATCATCCTCCTAGAGTTTATAAATCTTGAATACAAGTAGACCTGAATACGACACGGACAAGTATACGACACGGACAAGGAACGACAGATGAGATGTAAGACAAAGATGGTGTGGTGTACAGGTTATTTCTTTGCTCGGTTCTTTATCTTGAAAGAAAATGTAAGTACCTATGGGATATTTAGTCTGCTCGCAAAATAAAGTGTTGTTATATTAAACTGTGTTTTTAAAATAAAGTACATTATTATAAATAACTACATCTTATAGGTTATTTTTTATTTACCCTACTCTTTGAATGTACCTACATGGATATATGTGACTACACCCATGCGATTGACCATGCCCTGCGAGTAAACTACTTAATATTTCCCATTACAGCCGTATACGTGCGGTCACGATCCGGCAAGCGTCTGCTGAAACTGGACGGCTACACGTATTGCTCCACGCCGTCTAAGAGTCACAAGGTGCGGTGGCGCTGCTCGACGCACAACTGCTACGGCTGCCCCGCCACCGTACACACCATCGACAACGAGATCGTGCTGCAGACCAACACGCACAACCACTTCCCGTCTAAGGAGTTCAGGTCGTACCAGAGGGGATTTTTATTGGATATTTTCTCGAATGTGAAGAAGAAATGACTTTATTCCTCTTATTGTACAAGCCGGAATGTAGTGTAGAGCAATATTGTAACTATAATAAAATAAAGATTTATATGTTGTTATTCACTAAAATATATTATGTACAAATTTATTAAATTAGTTAATCTAATTATTATTTGTTTTTACATATTTACATAGCATAATATTCTTCTTCTGCCTAGCGTTTTCCCAGCCTAATGTTATGTTCCGCTTTCCGACTTTTTCTACTCCACTTTGCACGGTCTTCGGCATCCGAAAAATATTTTGCATAATATACAAAAGACTGTTAAGTTTGTTTCTCCATTGATGGCCATTTTCGGGTTTTTATCCATCCCATCTCTTTTCTCTTTCCGTAGGTGTTTAGCAGGTAGGAAAGTATTTTCGTCTCAAACATTTACAAATGTGTTTAATACCTATATAGGTACATTGTCGCTAACAGGCCTAACAGCCTATACCTTTTTCAGATTTGTGTCCTGTATTTGCAAATTCTCAGCGCGGGAACCCAGTGATCATGATCGGGCAACATCGCTTCAACCGCATCGACCAGCAAGGCAACCGCTCGCGATGGGCGTGCGTCAAGAGAAAGTCAGGCTGCCGCGCCTCACTGCGTACCATCGACAACGCCATCGTGCGCGTCTGGGGCATGCACGACCCTATGGCGCACAATCGGCCCAACCGGTTTTAGGCAACCGCTTGCGTTGAGCTTGCGTCAAGAGGAAGTCCAGCTGCCGCGCCTCGCTGCTCTCTATCGACGACGCGATCGTGCGCGTTTGGGGCATGCACTACCCCACAGCGCATAATCGACCCAACCGGTTCTAAGCGACCATTCCCACTGGGCATGCGTCGAGAGGAAGGCTGGCTGCCGCACCTCGCTGCGCACCATCGACAACGCCATCGAGCGCATCTGGAGCATGCACGACCCCATGGCGCACAATCGCCCCAACCGGTTATATGCAACCACTCGCGTTGAGCTTGCGTCAAGAGGAAGGCTGCACGACACAATTCTCAGCAACCATTTCCGCTAGGTCAATAAGAAGACTGGCTCCCCATTTAATAATGATCTCATTTGTGTACATATCATCATTAAATCGTATCCGTAAGCTTATGAAATTATAAATGTACCATTATAATTAAAGTTAGATACTTTATGTGCTTTCGAATAAATGTTTTCATTTAATCTAAAAATTGACCCATTTATTTCAAAAATCTGCTTGTATTTTGGAACTTCTGATACATAGGGGACACCGATCGAGCCTGATGAAATGACTTTAACTGCCCTACAAAGCACGCTATCATCTATCTTGTCAGACAATCAGGTGAAGATTGCTTTATTAAGGCTGCTTATTGCTCAATACATATAAAAGACATGACTAATGTAGACAGGAATAATACTTCAATTATTTTGTTTTAATTAGCGATGACTTTCAGGGGCAAAGGTGCGTTTTGAGACAACATTTCGCGGCAACCCTGTGCTGGTCATAGGGAAGTACCGGTTCAATAAGTGGAGCTACAGCAAGGCACCGCGCATCCGCTGGGTCTGCGTTAAGGGCTCGCATTACAAGTGTAAAGCCGCCGTTACCACCATCGATAACGTTATTGTCAAAGTACAGAATGAACACAACCATTAACTCACTCGGTGCTCGGCTGTGTTCGGCACTAACTCCTGTGGAGCCCCGTGGCAATATGTCCCGTATGCCTCAGACTTGATCATATGACTTTGGGAATACCGTTCCGTCCCTCTGCCAACTGTGCTACCAAGGTCGTAGCGGGTGTGGCGAATTTATCATAGTCTTTCTTATGTACACGTCATAGCTACGTTAGCGACATCTAGCCGTATGGTGGTAATGGTGCAGATGCATTGCCAGTGCATGTGCATTAAATTGCAGGTGAGCGTGCGGTGCAATTAACTAACTTGTGTTTACTTGTGTAGAAGTAGCTAAATATTTCTTCTATCTTATGTAATTATGGACTTCCGCAAAAGAATGCCTGATTCTATTAATGACTTTCAACCTAACGGAAGCTTTATTCACTATTAATATGACACAATTCACCTCTTCCTTGTTCACAGTTTCCTCTTTCTCTCATCACGTCTTTTGCAGTCAATAAACTGTGTAGATTGTTACAGATTATACAAAGCAGTTTATCCTAACGACATCACGTTACGGAAAGCCCGCTCTTCAAATCGGGAAGTATCGGTTCAACAAAGACGCTAGGAGCAAAGGTTTGCGCGCTCGTTGGGCTTGCTCTCATAAAAACAATGGATGTAAAGCCACAGTGATAACGGTAGGCAACAATATTGTTAAATGTGGTTACGAGCATAACCATTGACAAAAAGGACTAACCTAGTTTGAACTTGAATGTTTTGTTTGTAGTATATAATTAAAAATGCAAAGCTGCAGTACCTACCTATATAATTTTTTTATTGTGATTATTTTTGGAAAGAATAAAAAAAAACAATTTGATCCATCCATCTAACAGTTTGATGTATGTTACCTACTTATTTTTATCATAACCATAAAATCAAGTAAGTAGGTATGCTACTAAATAGGTATTAAACACAAATTATCACGCTACTTTTACTCTTTATTATGGCATTTTCCAGAAGATGTTGTTTATGCTGAACATGATCCAGTGTTCACGACCTCCCGGTTTGGCAAGCCGGCGATCCAGATGGGCCAGTACCGGTTCAACAAGTGGTCCGGCAGCAAGGGTCCGCGCGCGCGCTGGGTGTGCGTCAAGGCTTGCTACGGCTGCAAGGCTACCATCATCACACTCAACGATGAAATCGTCAAATTTGTGCATGAGCATAATCATTAAATCGATAGAGAATGTCCGAATGTGCCTAGAAATCGCGCTAGATCTGATATTATACAAAATGTAACGCTACGGGTCGTCTGCTATTATTATGTCAGCTTCAAATTTAGGTCGGGTAGCTAGACTAGTTCACAAAAAGATTGTGCCTAGTAGGTAGGTAGGTTTGTGGAAGGACTGTTTTTTTGTCATAATGACGCATTTTACTATTAAAAAAAGTTTAAGAAAACCGGTATTTAATTTATTTTTATTTCCCTGTAACTTTTCCGCGCAAAACAAGAAAAAACACAACCACACTCATAGCCCATTAGGAGCCGTACCTACTAGTAAGTATTTTATAATTTATAATGAAAGAAGTTTCTGAATAGTTCTACAGCAGTGAAACGTTTGCAATTTCTAGAATTAGATGCAGTGTTCGGCCTGTCCCGGTGTGGCAAGCCGGTGATCCTGATGGGCCCGTACCGGTTCAACAAGTGGTCCGGCAGCAAGGGCCCGCGCGCACGCTGGATCTGCACGCGTGACCACGGCGGCTGCCGCGCCAAGATAACCACCGTCGAGGGTCAAATCGTCAAGTGCTACAATGTTCACAATCATTAGATCCAGCTGGGCTAGTACTGACTCAACAAGTTGTCCGGCAGCAAGGGCCCGCGTGCGCGCTGGATCTGCACGCGCGATCACGGTGGCTGCCGCGCCAAGATCACCACCGTCGAGGGCGAAATCGTCAAGTGCTTACAATGTTCATAATCATTAGATCATCGTTATCTATGAGTCGTTGGGTACACAGAAGAGATAAAGGCGCAGCGACTTCTCAAATCAGTGGTTGGGTACGATCATTGCTGGACCAAAGTATCTACAAAGAGATGAAAAAATCGATTGATTATAACTACATATAAATTAATTACTAAATATATTATATATGATGTTAAAATTAATAAAATAAATTGTTATATAATTCTATTGGTGGTGTTTTTTGTGTTTGTCTTACGTTGTGTTTGGAATCGGAAAAGAAATTCTATTAAATGTTTTTCCTTTCCAGTGCAGTTTTCTCATTCAGCGCACGGATATCCAGTGCTTCTCTTAGGGAACTATCGATACAACAGGTGTACTGGGAGTCGAGGTGATAAGGCCCTTTGGAGATGCGTGAAGAAAAGTCAAAGGAATTGCGAATCTTGCAAGGCTACTGTAACTACTATTAAAAATGTTATCGTTAAAACGAACCACGAACATAATCATTAACGTTAAGATAGGTATGACGTATGAAATCACTTTCATTAAATGATTTTTATATTTTTTACGTAGTTATATTTTGATCTTTATTACCTCTAATCTAACCCTCGAATACTAATTACTCTATCATATAGGGCTCCAATTACTCTATCATGCGATGCAATATTAATTTTCCCACTTGCTATCTCGATACTTCCACTTTTTAACTCCACTTCCACTGTCTACCACTTTTGAAAATTCCTTATTTGTAGGTATTAGCTATTTACGCAACTGCTGCGTAATAAGGAGTATTAAAACACGAGGGCGAGTTTCGAGTGTTTTAATACCTAATTATGTACAGGGGCCATAAATAGTGCACAGAGAAGTTAACCATTCGTAATGTAATGCGACCGATATAGACTCTATAGAACAAGTTAGACAGTCAGGGGAAGATCAGAAATCCGAGATCCGAGACCCGAGATCATCCCAAGATATCGTCCGCAATATCGCCCGCGATGTCGTCCACGATATAGTCCGCGATATCTTCCACGATATCGTCCGCGATATCTTCCACGTTATCGTCCGCGATATCATCTATGATATCATCCGCAATATCATCGGTGATATCATCCGCGATACCGTTCACGATATCGTCCGCTATATCGTCCACGATATGGTCCGCGATATCGTCCCCGATATCGGACAAGACTTCGTTCACGATATCGTCCCTGAAATCGTCACAAGATATTATCCTCGATATCCGTGATCGTCATACGATATCGTCATCCCACTTAAACAAAAGTCCATACAAATTTCATTTGGTTAATGCAAATTTCATTCCCACACACACTATTATAGTTCGTTTACCATACCAAAATGACATTTCTTGCATACTAGTTCACGTATTTATTTCATATAAACGAACTATAGTTGTTAGGGAATGTATATTCCCGCACACCTTACACTTTACCTAACCGCGGTGAGGAAATGTAGGGAAAAGTATATCAATACCCTACTGTTCTTGATTAGGTATTGCTGTCTTTACCACATGAGTGTAGATAAAGTTATTTAAGATACTTATAACTAAAATATTCATGTTTCAGACTGTAAAGCAATATTCTCCACCTCTAAGTTTGGCAAGCCTTTACTGCTGATGGGGGAGTTCCGCTTTAACCCAAGCCCAGGATACAATGGTGCCAGGAGACGGTGGCGTTGTTCTAAATATCCGATGTGCAAGTCCACCATGCTCACCATTGATGAGACGATCATAACAATGCCCACTGAGCATGTTCACACTGGTGGATATACTCGTAATTTAAAACCTTTTAATTAATACTATGTAATTATTTTTCAAATTCGATATGATAAAAACACTAGGCGTACGTTTACGTGATAAAATCCTTACAGACTTCATCATGCAGCATAATTTTGTATACTAGTGAATATTGAATCCGAGGAATGAGCAAGTCAAGCACCTCACCCTTTGTGTCGATAATATCGAAGACCGTTGTTGTGTTACTTACCAGAAAACAGATCTCCATGCAAAATTGTGAGGATTCAATATTTCAGCATAAAATATGTAGCCAAAATACCTACTAGTTTACTGATGACGAAGAAGTGTTGAAACTTTGAAGATAAATCAAGTGAAATGATTCCCAAAAGAAGTATTAAATCTACCCAGATCTGTTTCTTACGATGTTGAACTTTTTATGTAATCAATAAATTATTTTATTCAGTTATTGTACTTTAAATTTTATTTATCAAAAATTTTAGTTGTAATAATATATGCAGTTATTTTTTTTAGGTAGGTTGCCAAAACGTGATTAAGACTTGAAATAAATGACTTGAATTTTGTATTTCAGATTCAGAGCTGGTGCCACAATTGACGACGTCCCGTTTTGGGAAGCCGGTGTTGATCATCGGTAGACATAGGTTCAACAGCAGAGACACCGCCTCTGCGGGGGCTAAGGCTCGCTGGTACTGTTCCCGGGTCTCCAACAAGTGCAAAGCTAAAGTCTTCACTGTGGGCGATGAAGTAATACGCTACTTCAATGAACATAATCACGACTAAAATGAGATATTATTTGTTGTAAAGGAGTTAGGTACATCACATCTTTTTATTTGTCATAGATGTTGGATGGTTATTAAATTTATTTTATGAATAAATTAATTATAATTAATTTGAAATGCGGACCAAAAGAGTTTTTTTAAATATCATGAACTAAACATTTCCATGTAAGTTTTGTTTTCTTGAACATATTTTGACACTCATTATTCCAGAAAGCACAAAAGATATCAAATACGTAACTTCGAAACGGGGAAACCCAATGATACAGTTCGGGAAGTACCACTTCAGCCTGTACACCAGAAGCAAGCAGATGAACGTTGCCAAGAAGCTGTGGGTGTGCGGGAGAACAGCCAGCTCGGGCTGCAGGGCATCCATCGTCACCATTGATAATACCATCGTCAAATGCAACAATATACATAATCACTGATAATAACCGACTAAATTGTTTCTTTGCCTCAATTGTTTGTTTATTCATAGCGATTGTCGTTGCTCAGATCATGCATTGATCTTACTTTTTTAAATACTTTTGTCATCATTATAACAGAATATTAAGTTTTATTTGTACAATGTGAATAAAAAAACGGTCAGTCCAATCATCTGACACCAAAAGAGAAGTAAATGCTAAGGAACTGTTAGAAGGTCATAAGTAAAGTGTTGCATGTTTATCTTTTACCAGTGATGGCACAGTTCATAACCACGCCTCGAGGGTTCCCGATGCTGCTGATCGGAGGCTACCGCTACGGGCTGAAGACGGACAAGGGACCCAAGAAGAGATGGGTGTGCGCGCAATGGGCTAATGGCTGTCGTGCTGCTGTCATCACTGTTGGAGACGAGATGATTGCCAATATTAATGAACATACACATTAAATTGAAGTGTTTAGCAACAATAGTCTAGGAAAATATCCGAAATATCCCTCTAGATCTTGAAGCAATATTATTTTTTGTTTTCAAATGTAGAGTTTAGTTTTTTTAGTTGTAGCCTTACGGCATTCATTATAATCTGCAGAATTGTAATTCTAACAACGTTTTACATTTCTTAGATGACAACTTACCAGTATTCATAACGAGTGCTAGGGGGAACCGAACGATCCAAATTGGCGGCTACTTCTTCGGTCTACACACCACCAGCAAGAAAGAGAATACTCCGAGGAAGCGTTGGGTGTGCCGCAAGTGGTCTTCGGGCTGCCGAGCCGCCATCGTCACTATTGATAACGTCATCGTCAAGTGTGTCAACGAACACATTCATTAATTTTTCAACTGAATATTCGTTAATTAAAAAACTTACCTTGAAAGCTTTGCTATGTTTGAATACATTACCTTTAATAATCGAATACAGAATTATTGTTTATTTAGAAGTGAATCCTGTTTTAACGACGAGTCTTTCCGGGAATCCCATGAACCAAAATAACCTTCTGATGTTTCAAATTTATATTCGTTTTTTGTTATTCAGATTATCATTCTGATTCGTTATAAAATAAATTCTACTTAATTAAACACGGGTGATATAGAGTCCATCTTATTCCAGGGGCAGGTTATCCACTATTCACGAACTCCCGTCGCGGCTCCGCGCTGATGTTCTACCGCGGTAACCGCTTCAACCTGACCTGGGAGGCGCGTGCTCAGAGCAACAAGCGGCGCTGGCGGTGCAGCAAGTGGTACGCGGGCTGCCGAGTCGGCGTCACCACCATATGCGACCAGATACACAAAGTAGTCAATGTGCACAACCATTCTTAGTACACATTTAAATCTAGTGTAAATAAATGAATTCGGACCTTCCGTGCCTGAGAGGCTTTGTTTACCTGTAACCTGTGTGTCAAATGGAACTATTAATCTTACCATCACTGTCATTTATTTATAGTTCATACCCTTTCCACAGAATAAAGCACAGTCTGTTCCACAGAATGTACTAGCGTTAGCTTGGTACGTACCAATACCTAATAGCTTGTATTTTTTTCAAAGAACTTTCAAAAATGTGCAGACAAGCTGTATTTGAGAGCTTTGTAGAGCTTTTGCATTGAGCAGACTGCATGATTTGATTACTAACACCAACAACTACAAGTCCGTATCTCCATACAAAAGGAATGTTAATGATGAATACATTTTAACTTACAGGTGAAGTTTTAGGCCCAGTTTATACGATTAGCAAAAAAGGTTTGCCCATAATACAAATTGGAAAATATCGGTTTAAGAGACGAAGTGGTGTAACGCTAGGCCCTAAAGTTCAGTGGCTTTGCAATCGATGGTCTTCGGGATGTCGCGCGTCGCTTTTCACTGCTTACGATGAAATTATTTACAATAAAAATTGTCACAACCATTAATATACCTAAGAATATTGTAAGATATGAAAAACATCATGTGAGTATTATCTACGCTAGAAATAATCGTATGAATTTTAAATGTTATTAAACTATTTAAGAAACAGTGGTGTGCCTAGTCATAACCTCACTTCCCTCTCGGCTCTCACTTCTCTCCCAGCCCTCACTTCCCTCCCATGTTTCCCGTGCTTCAATGTCTACCTCTGTCAAATGTTTGATACGAAAGTTGGTTAGAATAGTTTATATGGGAAAATGAAATTATTTTGTTGTATTTACTATTTCGCAATTTTCAATATTTTCTCACCGTTTAAACCTTTTCTGGACTACGACAAACATTTCAAAACCAAAATGAGGTAAATCAGCCCAGCTTTAGCGAGACAAACGAACCACGATTGATATTTATGAAAAAAAATAAAACATTGATTTTCTTAGGCAAAATACTTAATTCAAAATCATTTGTTTTAAGGTATATATTTGATGGAGAGAGAAGTACCAGTGTTTACGAAATCAGGACTCAGTGGAGGGATAGTGATCCAGTGTGGTGAATACAGATACATCAAGGATGGAAGAATTTGGAAGGGTGAGGGAAAGAGGACCAAGTGGGTGTGCAACAAAAAGAGACGGCTAAGATGTCGAGCTGCGATCTTCACATTGGGCACTAGAATACTTGAACACATATGTGCACACAACCACTAGGCTCTAAACATCATAAATAATGTATTTAATTTTTTTTGACTAAGCTATTTGACAGGCGTGGCGGAAACGATTTTTGGTGGCCGTCAACGTTCTTACCTACCCTGTGAGGGATACCTGTGTGAAAATATATGTATGTGTGATTTTTTTTAATGTGATTATATGAACTATTAAAAGACAAATCTTAAATAATTCGAAGTTCGAACGATGCAAACATCGAATACGACTTAAAAAATCAACATTATAATAATTTGATTTTGATTATTAGGTATGTTGCATGCGCGCGCGCGCGTTTGTATATGTGTGGCTCCGACCACCTAATAAACAGTATTAATTGAGTTCTGAGTGTATTTTTTGTATGATTGTTGGACTGAAATCGTCTCCCTCGCTTGCAAATTAATCAAGCCTGTTTATAGGGTTCCGTACCCAAAGGGTAAAAAACGGGACCCACTTCGCTGTCCGTCTGTCCGTCCGCCCGTCACCAGGCTGTATCTCATGAACCGTGATAGTGAGAAAGTTGAGATTTTCACAGATGATGTATTTCTGATGCCGCTATAACAACAAATACTAAAAACCAGAATACAATAAATATTAATAAATTTCCCATACATAAAACGTGATTTTTTTTGCTCGTTTCTTGTAGATAATGTTTCGGAGGCTGTTTCTCATGAACCGTAATAGTTAGATAGTTGAAATTTACTTTTATTTTATTCTTATTATTAATACTAAAAACTGGCCAAGTGCGTATCGGACAACAGATATGATTTTGTTGCAATTCTTATAAATCATGGTATGGGACCCTTCGTGCGCGAGTCCGACTCGCACTTGGCCGGTTTAATCTGAATTCACCATTACGATACGACAGACGTCGTCAGACGTAGCTGAAAAGGTTTTAGTACTACCCCATAAGTGTTACCAGGGTAATTATAATGTAGATAGGTATGTGTTGTGTTGTTTAAAACAGTTTACGACGTTGTGATGTATAACATTACGTCAACGTTGAATGTTATGTATATTGCTGCCTACGAATAAGACTTATCCTTTATTCGTAGATTGCTGCATATTCTTTTACTGAAATAAAAATCTTTTATTTCCAGGTTATTACTTCACAATGACAAGCAGCGGTCGGTCGGCTATCAACCTGGGCCCGTACAAGTACTACAGGAACAACAAGTCTCAAGGAGCCGTGGCTACCTACTTCTGCAGTAGACAGAGCAGCCGCTGCAGAGCCTCCGTCAGGGTGGCTGACGGCGTCATCGTCTCCTTAAAGAACGAACACAATCACTAGTCAGAGTTGATACCCCGTTCATCAAAAAGAAGTCGTGTCGAGTACGTGTACTGGTTCACTACCCTGAATGAAAGAGTGAATTATGGTACAAAAGTATTAGAATACAAACCAAACATAATGTAACAATCGATTGTATTATTAATATAGTTATATTATGAATTAAAAATTAATAGATATATTTTTTACGTGAATAAGAAAACTTAGTTTACAAAATAATACCTTTAAAATTAGTAGGTACCTATATATTTTCATTACTAATTATTTATAAATTTTTACGCAACATACTTTTGGCATATTTATTATTAGCTAATCTTATTTCAGGGCCTGTATTTTTTAATAAAGTGAATGGTACATCAATCCTACAACTTGGTTTCTATCGCTACTACAAGAACAACCGGTGTACCAAGGGCTCTGCAGCGACCTGGTACTGCAGCGCTCGGAACAGGTCGCAATGCAGAGCCTCCGTCAGGGTCGTCGAAGGAGAAATCGTCGGGTTCAAAAATCAGCATACGTGTCCCACCGCGGAATATCTTAGTAGAACCTCTTCGTTAGTCTTATAGCATGGTGACCTATGTATTTAAAATTCTGTATTTGTGCGCATTTTTATGTGGATGTTGATGTTATGTTTCCCTTTTTAAGAGTCTACATATATGGTTTTATTAGCTCCAGGTCACTGAGATAGATTTGCTTCATTGAATGGTTTATAACTAATGTTTCAGAATAGTTTCATAATGTTATACAACATTTTTTCGATGATGATATTGTTTGCGCCACAAAGGGTTTTACCAGAACCAAAGCCAGAACATAGACATTTCAGGGGTTATGAACCTCGTTCTGAATGGCTTATAGTTACCTGGTCACACAATATCCCAGGCTATTCCCGGTTATGGGTGGTATGGGGCTCCTATGGACCAGGTAGACTGGTGTTATTGTTGTTATTGACCAAATTATGAGTGTTTTGGAAATAAAGAAATATTTTAATCACATTGTTATTTTGTTTCAATTGTTGTTACACAACTCTAACAAAATGCTTGAGTGGGTAAGATAAAGGAAATCTTGTTTATTATTTTGTTATGTAATCAGGTCATAACACGGATAATCTTTAGTAAGGGCATTAGATACAGCCGTAATGTTTCTTTTTTGCAGAGCCCATATTTACCACTTCCCGATACGGTAACCCTGTCATTGTAATTGGTCCTTATCGGTATAATAAGAGGTCCACGTCAAAGGGCCTGCGAGGTCTGTGGGCCTGCAGCAACTCTTCGGGAGGATGCCGGGCGTCTGTCTCCACTGTAGACAACATGATCGTTAAATTCAAAGGCACACACAATCACTAGAGAAAATTAAACTTTGTACATAGTAAACATGCAATTTGTCTACTAGGAAGCCTTTAATATAATTTTAAAATTGTTGAATTTCCCTATATATTTACTATGTTCTTTCACAACATCGATTTAAAGATCGGATAATAATGTTTCCACAACTAAATAAATGTACCTACTCCAGGAATTAGGATCACAAGATTCTTTGGAGGTAGGGCAAGGTAGCGTACTTAGCCAATGCCGGCTAATAAAATAAATCAACTCACTGCCTTGAATTATTGACTCTTTATGTTCCAGTCTCGGAAGTTCCAGTGCCAATATTCACCACGTCACGGTATGGAAAGCCCGTGATTCAAATTGGCCAGCACCGATTTAACAAGAAAGCTGACCGGAGCAAGGGTCCGAAGGGGGTTTGGGTCTGCGTCAAGCAGAGGACAGCTGGGTGCCGTACCATCATCACTACCATCGATGACGTTATCATCAAATGTAGCCATGAACATAACCACGATTAGGTTCGTAACAGAGTTAATAAAATCGCTACCACCTACCTGGATCGAAATTACTTGAAAATAGTTGGAATTTTTTTGTGATATTATTTTCTAAGGTTGTTGCATTACCTTTTGCCTCTACGATAATAAAAGCTAAGAAACAAAAATAAATCTATTTTGAGCAACACGTTAGTCGGCTTATATTTAGTATAAGAAGTTATCGATCAAGCATGTCATATCTCTGCTCATCCAAAATGCACCAAGTTTGTATACGGCGATATGGCTATACTGGTTATGGCTAATGAAAGACGTCTGCCTCTTTTTTTCATTAATGAGGACTGCTATAGCATTCTCACGTACGGCTGTAAATAGCTTTCTTTTAGTAGACAGTGGAGTCCAATAGTAATGTGCTATTATTTCAGACGATAAAAAAATGAAGCCGAAGATAGAGCGTGTGTACTCCAGGATCTTGTTTGATGACAACGTGTACTACCGGAACAAGACGTGGAACTTCGGGCGCACTGTGCTCTGGAACTGCTCCAAGAAGCACCGCGGCTGCAAGGTCACAGTGCGCACCAAAGACGAGAATCTCGTCAAGATCAATGGGGAGCATAATCATCAGTAGCAGTAGGCCAGATAATAAGACGCGAAATAATCTAAAATAGGAATGAATCTAAGTCAAATTGTTGTAAGGAAAAATAAACTTATTTGCAAATTTATTTATTTATTTACTTTTTACACGTTCCACAACCAGGTGCTCCTAATAATGGGTCACGCAAATGCTTGCTAGGATTCTGTGCTTTCACAATGGAGTCACGGCATTAACCTCCCCAATTGGGTCAAATACATGATCCAGTATTAACGGAAATGGTGGGGAAATTAAAAAGTCCTACCGTTCCTAAGGTACTACTAACGCATTGATTGTGATAATAGCGCGGCATTTATTTTAGCTGCACTTGTTGTACCTCCAATAAATACTAAAATACTGATTCCAAGTCTTTCTTGTTAAAGGGTGTTACAATATTTTAATTAAAAAATAAAGATTATAAACATTAAAAATATTCTAATGATTACAGAGAATTACTTTACCACAAGACCTAGCACCACTTCTTTTGGATCTACTTCATCGCAACATTTTTTGATTGCTCTACCAAGGGAACCTGGGAAAAGGGCTGCTAGAAAGAGATGTGTCGGTTGCTATAAAAAACTTGTTACAGAAGGTAAATCGACCGCATTTGCAAAAAAAAAAGCCGTCAATGTGAACCAGGAGTGTAGCCAATGTAAAAAAGGATACTGTTTTCCCTGTTTTGAATTATTTCACGAGGGTGATAAACATCTAATGATAACTAATGACGTGTGTTCATTGCTAGTTAATAAAAATCTTCTTATATTTTTATAGATTTTTTCCACTCACAGTGCTATAACATTTCAAAATTTCCAAAGACGCGGGTTGAAATCCTGTCGGCGGATGAAAAATTTTTGATTTGTTATTTTTAATTTCTTCTTAGTTTCATGCGTCAGGAGAATTAAAATAAAATCTAATATAGCTCTAGGATCTTTGATTAATTTGTTTTTTTATTGAATTGATTAGGTGCCTGTTTAATTTTCAGTGCAATGGCTAACCACTGGAGAGGGAAGGCCTATAGCGTTTAAAAATGGTTTTGTGTTCTTCCGCCATGTCGACAACCGCATAAAAGACCCATCCTCTTACCGCTGGGTGTGTCGCCAGTCGGCATCGAGAAGCTGCCGAGCCGCCATCGTAGCCACGAGACACGGCGAGGTCATACGCTTCAACAACCAACATACGCATCCGCTACAGAAATATGTCATTAAAGATGGAGTTTACTTTAAAATATAGTAATTTTAATATGCTATGTTTTGTTAGTGATCAAACAAACTGAGAAGATAAGATTCTTCTTCTTCTGTCGTGTGGGTTTTCGAGTCGATCGACCCGATGAACTCTGGTGTCAGTGTGTCCAAAGATAAGATTGATAAGTTATGTATGAATGAATCAGTTGAAGAAAATCTAAGGAGGTTTTGTTTTTGGTAAGCTGGTTGGTGTGAACTTTGTTATAGTTATACCTAATATTGTTATAACCAGTGCGGAAGCTTGATTTAAAGGTTACTTTCAATTTATTTCTTTAGTGCAATGGGTCACTAGCGCTGCAGGAAAACAGTTGGTTCTACTCGACGGATACCCTTTCAGTCCGATGTTAGACAGGAGGTACCCTGATCGTCCTTCTATTCGCTGGCAATGCACCAAGTCCACGTCAAAGGGTTGTAAAGCAATATTATTCACCAACAGAGACCGAAAAATTATACGAGTTACTAACAGAGTACATACACACCCTACTGACAACTATGTCATTAGGGATGGTGTTTATGTAAAACTGAAATCCTAGATGTGTTATCTATACTTATATTATAAAGAGGAAAGATTTGTATTTTTGTGTGTATGTTTGTAACGAATAAACCTAAAAACTACTGGATAGATTTCAAAAATTTCACCATTAGAAATTTACCTTTACCCTGAGTAACATAGGCTACTTTTTACCCCGGGAAAACAAACACATCATTCTTACGGGAAAACTCATTTAGCAGCGGGTTACACCGCTGACAGGAAGCTATTAAAGTACAATTTGACACTTTCCATTCGTCTTCTTTCGTTTGTTTAATTAGGTACCTAATAATGATCAGATCGCAGACCTGTCTGTGTATCAGACATTTATAAAAAGTGTAAAGATTTATCAATTTGTTATTTTACTTAATTTCAATCAAATGATATGTATGACCTTCGGATATATTTTGCTACATTTTGTCTTGCGTCAGCGTATGAGTCCGCGTAATTGGTTAAATTTTCTATTTCAGTGACATTTGCGTTTAAAAATACTACTGGTCGTCGAGTAGCGATAGTGGGCGGCTACACTTTCTCATACCAATACCGAAGGCAGAAGACGGAGCGATGGCGCTGCGTCTCTGGAACACACCTGAAATGCAAGGCTAACCTCCAACTGCTAAATGAATTGCGGATTCCAGTTCGCATGAACAATAAACACACGCATCCTCCACCGAAATTTGTAATTGCAAATGGAGTTATCTGTAATATACGTAAATAATATTTGTTGGTGCAAATTATTTGTACGAAAACAGTCATATACATACCTGTTGTAGGTACATCATTTAAAAAAAAATGTCACGAAACCTACGAATTTAAGTGATACATTTCTGCTGATGGTATATAATTTTGCAGACCACACAGTGACATTGGCAAAAAACATCAGCGGCGGTCTGGTAGCTGTGTACCAAGGGAATAAGTTTCATAAAGTCAATATGAACAAGGACCATACTCGCATATACTGGTGCTGCTCCAAGTCCAAGAGTACGGAGTGCAAGGCCCGCATCAATACTACCACAGACGGGCAGCTGCAGCGCATCATCGGGGAGCACAACCATACCCCACCCAGGGTCGTCATACATAATGGCATTTGTCTTAGGCTTATTGATAGGAAGGAAAAATAGGTAGTACCAGTAGTAGGTACTTACATTTTAGAAATAGAATTATTGATTGGCAGTATTTTAGAATGTAGAGTTTCTGAATGTAGTAAGTAGGTAATATTTGTAGGTTCCTTTAGTCAGATACCGCTTAAGAACAAGAGTTTCTTCAAAATCTTAAATATTGCGTAAGTATAAGGTCCTCAATGAACATGAAAACTTGTAAAAGTTGTTTTAATAATTTAATATTATGAGCCAATTAAAATTTTGTTTTTTATGTTTCGAGACTAGAATTTTACTGGCTTGTCCAATACAAACACTTTATATTTTAATTTAATAGTAAAATATTTATTTGCTAAATATTAATCTATATGTAACGGAAAGTGTATATTGTTGTGTTTTCATGTCATGTGATATATGATTATCATTATTATGCTACTGAGTAATATACTAATTACGAATAAAATTTCCAAAATTAATAGTTTTTCCTATTGTATAATTTATCTATGGAAAAGCTAAACTATCGCTTTTTCACAAAGAGAAAACGTTAGATCTTAGCATTAGATAGAGGCGTAGAGATAAAAAAAAATTAAACATACCAAATAAATGTTACATACCTAAAAGTTGCAATTTATAATAGGTATACTGTTACTTCTATTTTGTACTTTTGTAGCATACTTAGTATGTGTTTGCTTTCAGAAGGAATTTATTAGATTTACATTTTAATAATATTTTAAAAGTAGCTATCTGCAAGGCCAAATAAAAGCTGTAAAAATAATTGATAACGTTTTATTTTAAATATACATTTGTAGTTGTACTTAATTGAAATACAAACGAACTTAGGTAAGTATGTGCCAATAAATTATTTTTTTATGTAAATTTTTGCACTAATAGCGACAATCTTTTCAGATTATTATAAAATCGAGTGGGCGTTTGACAAGCGGCGGCGCGTGGTCGCTATCATCAACGGTGATACATATAGCTACGAGGGTGCTGATAAGGAGCACGGGCAGTGGGGGCATTTCATGTGCCCTGTAGGACGACAGATCAAGGGCAAGAAGTGCCCCGCCGCCTTCCAACTGCTGCACAAATCCCCGCCTTACGGGTGGACGGGCGCAGTCGCGACTACTGAGGAAATTAAGTTCAACAACGAATGCCACAACCATGCACCATTACAATTCAAGATTGGATGCAATTCTATTATAAAGCATCTCAAAAACAAGTCGAGCTTTTACAATAGTCTGAATTACTTTAACAGAAGAGTGTCGTTTTGAACATAATTTATTATCGTTATAATCCAATAATAACAAGGTATAAAAATACTTATAGCCTTCAAGTGATCATAATACATACATATAATCACGCCTTTATCCCTAATGGGGTAGGCAGAGCGTAAACAACCTAAACATAGGTCGTTCCGCCACGTCTGACAAATTTTGAGGGTTATTCCAGATGGATCTGTATATTGCTATAGTGACAGGTTGTCAGCCCATCGCCTCAATTACAATACTGAAACCCTCGAATCCCATAGCTGACTTTTACAGCATGGATATGCAGCTGGCACATTCTATGTTTTTCTCTCACTCCTAGTCCAGCATGGAAGCATATATAAGCAGATATAAGTTTATAATCTATTTATCTATTTTGCACTACTTAATAAGTAAGTACTTGTCTACTTAAATTTTAAGACTGAATTAATGACTGATCGGATATTTTTACAAATTGGCCCGCTTTATTATATAGGCTTAGTAGCACAAACTATTGTTTAATTAAGTTAATTTTATCTTTATCTAAGACAATATCAGGTATTTTTTATGATTCGAATAAGCTGTTAAAAAGGATTTTATACTCAAAAATGTGCTAATGGAAGTCGGGGTTCATCGTCAATAGCAAATTAAAGTTGACTATAACCAACCTTGTAGTGGACTCAATTTTTTACGACGAGCGTGCATGAAAAGATCGATGAATGTAGATGAAGCGAAAGAAGTTTGCAAGGATGATCGTAGCAAGTGGAAGGATGTGATCTCTGCCTAACCCTTCGGGGAAGAGGCGTGATGTTATCTATGTATGTATGTACCTACAACAGCATTATCGCTATCTTAGTTTCAGGTCTAAACTTCGTGAAAGCCGAGAACAACACAGTACTTGCCCTGGTCAACAACTACACGTACTGTCTGGCCTTCTACAACAAGTACAAGGAGCTGATCACGTGGAAGTGTTCCACTCACTGGGACAAGGGCTGCAAGGGTCGCATCGTCACGGACGTCAGCAGGACCAGGGTGGTGGAAGTCCTCAACGAGCATAATCATTCTGAAGGCGTATTCCAGTACTGCGGCGATGGATACTACTTGCGTGTTCAAAATCCTCTCCCAGTTATCGTTCAAGATCCCACGCCGGTCCTTGTTCCAGGCCCTTATGTCTTCATTGTATAGGTAAAAACAAATTACTTAACTATTGTTATATTTTACCTATAGCTATAGAAAAGACTAACTGTTATCTTATCTGCTACGATTTGTGTTAGTGTTTTAACTGGAACAATGGAACATATCTTTTTAGCTATTAATTTTTTTGGCAATAAACTTCTTAATCTTATTAAATGTACCTAGTAGTGAATAATGCCCGAATACAGGCTTGAGTCCGTTAGTTCACGAATTTAACATTCCTTTATGCTTAAGTAGGACAATAATTGATAAATTACAATATATTTAGACATTATTCTGAATGGTATTGAAAAGGTCAGATAATGTTAGTATTCGTACATAATAGCCGGTGCTGCCGGTGTAAAATAATTTATTTAAAATAATTTAGAAGTAGGTCAATTTTACTTGCAATTTTTAGATACAATTTTAATTATGTCATAAGTGTTATAACTAATTATTTAAAGGAACCTTAAGAATATGAACAATAAATTAAAAAAAACCAGATTGCCCATCTTTTATTGAACTAATTTCTGATTCGTAGTAGAAGTGCACGATATGGATAGTAGCATGTTGTGTTAGAAGTATTTTGTAGTAAAACTGAAGAATCTTTAGTCATAAATACTAATCAATTATTATTTTGCAGTGTTGGTCTACCCGAGTATGACGGGTTCCAAGATAATGGTCGGAGGATTCATATTTTTCAAGTCAGAGCACGTGATTGGTGGGGAGCACAAATGGCGCTGTGTAGTACGTGCGTGTTCATCATTTTGCATCGCCTACGCTAATAGGATCATCCAGGGTCCCACCGACCACGACCTCAAGGCACACAGGAGACACAACCGTAAAAGTAGGAAACACTCCAGCCAACGCAGCAGTAAAACTCACAGACCCAGCACTGCCACTGGTAGACGCGACTACAGACGCAACAAAGATACAAACAACAACAGTGACAGAACCAATACTAACATTGAAGATGGCGTTTCTGATCGACACAAGAAAAAGCACCACAAAATGTAAAAACACTTTGAAGTACGCTACAGCAGTACGTAGACGGTGAAATCGACGAGGATATAAATGAAGCTACAGAAAACGGACGTCTGAATTGGCTACTTGACTGGGTAGCTTAAAAAATTCAAAACGTTTATACTTAAAACTGATGGCTAAAAATATTGTGGATTTCATTCATCATTTAAAAAAAATGCACATTTCGATTTTAACAATCGAATTAAAAGTATATAAGTTATTGATTTGATTAGTCAATATTTACTAAAATGTGACGTCATAATTTACTATTTTCATATAAAAAAGCGTTTTTGACATTTCATAAAAAGTTGCTGATTTGACTAGTTGGAAAGTAGCCAATTATGACAAAGAAAAAAATATTAAATAAATGTGTAGTTGCGTGTCGTAAATAATGATTACAGGAAATACATATATGGGTAATAATTTAAATAAATATGTTTAAAATTCAATAATATTTACTGATATTAAATGAAGTTAACGAATCATTATTATTTTCGTCTTAATGAAACTTACTTACTTCTTATTACGCTGACTTAGTCAGCCAAAGTGAGATTCAATGTCATACTAAATGTACCTGTAATTAACGAATTATTGTAATCAAACTAATAGTCTACAATTTTTAGCTTTTGATGTTTTATAAAATAAAGATACCTATAAATATCTATGAAATTATAAATTACTATAAGGTGTTAGCAAGTTTCTCTGCAACCATTAATGAATATATATTACCAAAAGTATAGTAACGAGTAAATGTAATATTTATATGTTAAAAAAATAAGAGTATAATATATTCGATTCTCTATTTAATGTTAAAAGAGCTGTATATTTTAAGTAAATATTGATGCAGAAATTTTACTCAACGTATTAAATTTTATTTATATAGGTATAAATAAATGAAAACTAATGATACAGGAATGTTAAACTATTACCTAGGTATATTTGAAATTTTCGTGTAGTTTCGAGTATAATGGTAGTAAATTAAATAAAGATGTTCCATTACGTGGTTTAAATTTCCTTTATACCTCTATTGTAAATAATAACTTATAAATTAGTATTAGTAGAATTAGTTTTATTTTATGGGTTTTATTAACTAGAGCCTTATTTTCAGATTTGCCGACTTTCAGCGTGTCACCTCAGGGAAAGCGAACAATGCACTGGAAGGGTGTCAAGTACCGCATCAACGGCACCCAGTTCCAAGGGTCGAAGATCCGCTGGCGCTGCGCCACTCATGAACGCTTCTCCTGCAAGGCCATCGTGCACACCGTCGACGATCAGATCGTCTACTTCAAGGGCGAACACACCACCACCAGTGAAGCTAAAGCTAACCCAACATGGCGTCGACCTCCGATGGAAAACATGAATCAACAAATTTATTTCAAGGTTTCAAAGAGTTGTTATGAAAATTAGGCTTTTGAAACTCTTATTTATGGGCGGTTTACATTAGTGTAGTTCATAGTTCCTATTTGTATTCAAGTTGGTAAGTTGGCGTTGACGTTTACATACACGCTTCAACTTACCAACTGTACTTATGCACTATACTTACAGCTTGAACAATCTTAACCGCCCACATCAGTCTTCTATTGAAATATTGCTTAATGTATATCGATGTTCTAACTTCTAATAAGTATAATAAATTATAGTCGATGGTACTGCAGTAAGGAGCTCTTCTTGCTTAGTTGCACTGAAAATATTATGAAAAACTTAATATTACACAGCAGAACATAGGCATAATACCACGGCACCAATTCGAAAGTAAACTATGTCTCATAAATAGGTTCCATTATGGCAACATTATTATTTATTTCGTAGTCATATTATAATATAATACTAGTAGTCAAATAAATATTCTATAGATTTTTGTCATCTAACTATAAAGACCTTTGATGAGGTTTTAATTATCACTGCGCTACACTCATTTTTACACAAAGCTTGGAATCCTACTTGTTATGAATGTCGTATGTTTACGTGTGTAGTATATAAAGTGTACTCTTTATGATTTGTGTACACTGTAATTAACTTTTGACGTGTTATAATTATGGGACACAGCATAATGATAATATGATGTTCATTATATACTTGATACACTGTTTTATTATTTCTATAGGTATGTCACTTATATTGCTGGTTATTATTTTATTGCAATGAAAAAGCTTAATTTTAGGTAAGGATAGTTATTATTATTTATATTATAAAACCCTTCAGGGAACACAGAATGTTGTCGTATAAGTGCATCCCAAAAGGAGTCTATAGAAGATGGGCTAATGACCGGTTACTTACTAGAGTAATTCAAAATCATTTATAAACAATGACGAGGGACGCAGGTGCAGGTGGTAGGTACCAGTTGTCAAAATAAACCTGAAGGGTTGTGTTGTGTAGGTTACAACCTAGATGATTATAATCTAACTTAGGATAACAGCTGTTACTAACAATGTGTTACATGTAGGTAGGTACCTATAATGTATCAGATTAATTCATGTGCCTATTTTATTGTATCTTCTTTGTGACATTTAAAATAAAGGTTAACTAACCACAGAATGCCGTTTTATTTCCACTAAGTATATATAAAAAAGACATATTAACGGACTATCTCACTATATTAATAAACTTAAAAAATATAAACTATATACTTATGAATTTTGTTTGTAGCGGTCATGGTCCAGTCCCAGAAAGGAAAGCCCATGATCAGGGTGGGGAATTATACATACCGCGAGAAGTTCGTCAGAGGTCCAAAAACCACGTGGGTTTGTTCCACACACAACTACAAAGGCTGCCGGGCTGCTTTACATACGATAGATGGTGAAATTGTGAAACTGAATGATCAACATAATCACTATAAATAAAAATATATCCTTTATGCTTGGAAGTTGTTTTGTGATACCTATAAAAAAAATTGTTTTCATTTGCTATAGATATTTAACCGGTCTGTTTCCTCTGTAATGTGAAATAAGGATTCCTCTGTTGAATATACCGACTTGTTAGGAAGAATTACTATGATAAAGCTAAAGAGTATATATAATACCTCCTACAACGAAATACAGAATAGCTGCTAGTAGGCCAAAACATAAGTAGAGTTAGCTGAGGTGTAAAAAAAAGTAAGAGAACATCGTCCCTTTCAAATAAAAAATATCTGAATGGCTATTATATTAAATACCTATAAAAGCTAATAACTATCTTTTTTAAATTCTAGTGCGGTACGTAACTTCTCGTCGTGGCAATCTCATGTTATGGATGAACGGGTACAAGTACAACTTTCAACAGAGCTCTGGCCTGCAAACACGCTGGCTGTGCGCACTGCACAAGAGTCGCGCGAGATGTCGCGTGTGCGTATACACCTACAACGATATGGTCGTCAAGATAAGCCACCAACATAAACACTTGCCACAGGGAAGAAACAACAAACAGGCGGTGGGTTCAAGATCGCGCGCGCCAAAGCAACTGAACGGGTTTCGGTTGCTCTATCCAAAATAGCCTTCATTTTGCTTACTATTTAGAGCAATAAATGGAACAAAATGTAACGGTGTAGCTGAACAACATTATTCAATGCAACGTACGATGTTATGTAATAGATTTACATTATTTAAGTATTTATGTATGTATTATTATTATTACTTCTTAATTTTCTGCACGTTTTATCCGCGTCATTAAAAATTATCACTTCTGGTAGGTCTTCTTGTTTTTTTATGTAATTTTTTGTGTACAATAAATTGTTAAATAAAAAAAAAAAAAATGTCCGTGTCCTGCAGCATGAATGGCTCGGAATATATTAAGCATATTAGTATTAAAGAATTAGATTTGACAAGTAAACGTAAAAGTTTGATCTTTCAGCGTTTAATTTAAAATCATTGTACCAAAAATATCCCTAAACCTCTAAATTGTCGCTCGTGATAATTATATGGACATTTAATCATAGTTCCTATTTCGGAACTTTCACATCCAGAATAAAAAAAAAAAAAACATTGCCTGTTATTATAATGATAGATAAGTAACTTAGGTACATAGGTAAATCATTACATTGACTTTTTTTTATTTGCTTTGGTTGATTATATTATTAATTTTCTGTCATATCTCTGTGTTTCGTTTTAGCGGAGTACATGTTGTCTCAGCGTGGAAGGGATCTGCTTAAGATCGGAGGCTATACTTTCTCCGTGAAAAATAGGAACTTTGCCCGCGTGCGGTGGGAGTGCTCGACGCACCACGCGCGCGGCTGTCGGGCCCTCATCACCACCATCGACTACGAGATCGTCAAAATAAAGAACGAACACACCCATTGATAGAACAGGAACTTTGCCCGCGTGCGGTGGGAGAGCTCGACGCACCACGCGCGCGGCTGTCGGGCCCTCATCACCACCATCGACTACGAGATCGTCAAAATAAAGAACGAACACACCCATTAATAACAAATTCCATTACGTTTACTTTTATTTTATTTGCAAAGTTAACCCACCTGATGATGTAAAAATGAGTAAGTACAAGACCTGACAATGACAAGTCTTCAACAATAAATAAAATTCTAAGCTCTGTAATGTATTCTACCTTGTTTATAATTTTATAGGATATCACAGATATAAAACAGTTAAGTAAGCTGTAAAATAATACATTTGCCATGTGTTGAGATATCCAAGCTAGAGTGCAGAAGGATTCTTCTTTTTCTGCCGAGCGTTTTCTTTTCCCGATCTAGTGCAGCATGCAGCCAGGGTCTGATTTTCAAAGATATACTTAGAAGATAGAATGTTTTATTTTTTTAATTAAATACTAGTATTTTTTTTCAGAAACTACGTATTCTTATATCACATCGAAGCGAGGAAACAGACAGCTGAAAGCCGGGCCATATAAATTCTGTATTCAGTCGAAATGTGGTATAAAGACCCGATGGGTATGCTCCACTCACAACTGTAAAGGCTGCCGTGCTGTCATACACACAGTAGATGATGAAATTGTTAGAATTAATAATGTACATAATCACTAATGTTATTTAAATGAGCATGAATCTGTGACACACTTGACGGTTTTTTTTTATAATCCCTTCGATACATTTCTCGATAGTAAGCCACGATTGGCTAACATAGTACACTTTGTTTAAATTTAGTGGCTTGAATACGTTATCAGTACAACACAGTATTATTTATTTATGTACGTAGGTAGGTACTTAATGTGTATTTTGGTACCTAACATCTGTATTATAATTAATTAAAATATTTTTTTTACAAAAGTAAATGAAAAATATATAATGCATGAAAATTATAATAACCATAAATAAAATAAACCTTACTTTTTATTTCAAATCTAAAATGTGAATAATTGAATTTCTGACTACCAATATTGCATACAATAAAATATACCTTACATTTCACTTATTACCAGATTCCGTGTGCAATGGGTAACAAATTTAGCGGGGAAACAAATAGCACCTTCACTCTGAACAAGAAGGGGAAGAGGGTCTGGCGCTGCACCAAGCGAGGCTCCTGCAAGGCCAGCTTCAGCGTCGTCGGCAACGGTTTTGTTACCAGATACAAATTGTTCCATGATCACTCGCCGCCTAACTATCTCGTGAAGAACGGAGTTTATATAAAAATCTAAGATATACGTACCTGACTCCTTTACATTCTTAGTCTCTATAAGTACTTAGGTATAGCAGTACCTACGAGTATTAAAAATGGCTTTAAATACATACCAAAAAGCTTTAAACATAATTGAATTTGTTATTAACTTTATTTTAATGTGAATCATTACATTATTGATATTTAGTAATTCTATTACCCTACAAATTTAACGGTTTATTATTTAAAAAAAATATTTCTTAAATACGAATATGGGGTATAATATTGTATTCGATTAACCTTATTCTACCATTTTCATCACCAGATCCAATATACATCCAGTGGGTTAAAAACTCGTCTGGGAGACAGATTGCTCTCATCGACGGATATACCTTCAACTTGAACGTGAAGGGTGGGAAGTTCTGGCGCTGCTCCCGGCCGAGAACCTGCAAGGCGAGCTTCAGTATTGACAACAACTGGTCAATCACCAGACACAACTTGGTTCATGATCACGAGCCGCATAAGTATATCATAAAAAATGGAGTCTATTATAAAATCGATTTGTAAATTTCATTTATTCATAACAAACAAGACAATAGCCACCACGTGGTAGGTAGCTCGCTGTAGGCCAAATAAATTAATTGTTCTTTTTTATATAATATGTCTTTTATCTTTTTTAAATATCTCTTTAATTTACACAATTCATCTTGAATTAAGTTTATGATTTTTTTAAACGTAGTTATATTTAAATAATAAATTCAAGATAAAGTGTGGTTATCAATTCATTCATATAAAATGGTCTTTACAAGTTCATAAAAATTACACTACACCTTATCTACAGCTAGTTCTCGTCATCAGAGTATTCTTAAAGTCTCAGTTTTCTTCCTCTTGCGTTCTGTTTTCAGTGGATGGTTATGGTCGGTGTCGAGCCATACGATGCGGTCCCGTTTGGTGACCAGCTTGGCCTTGCATTTCAAGCGTTCGTTCTTGATGCAGAGCCACCGGACAGTGCTCTTGTCCAAAGTCCGAGAGTCTCGCTTCTGCCGATATCGGAAGCCGTCCAGCACCAGCAGTCTATTCCCTTTGGTAGATGGAACGAAAATCGGAATTAGATCTGAAAGCGATAGAAGAAGAATATTAGAATATATTTTCACTAACGAAATAAAAATCACAAGTAACCCATTTAAATACCTAGTTGAAATTATTTTTTTTGCAATTGTTTTGATATTTATTAAAAACCACATAAATATTAGAAAAATATCATGTTGCATTTCTTTATTTAAACTTCTTTACAAACAATAACAACAATCGGATTTGTCCTAATGTCATTTGAAACTAATGTGATTATTTATAAACGGCTTATTTAAAACTTAAACAATAAAACGTACGTAAACAATAGGTATCTACGCATAATTAGTATAGCTATAGTATTTTTTTTATCTTACGACTACCGCTCGGCCACATTTGTGTTTGTGTGTACAGACACTCGCGCTTGTGTGCGTAACTACATGTGAGAGAGAACGCACACTAAGGCAATGTGCGTGTAGGTATATTTACACACGCAATTATGGCAATGCGGCAGTCGTGAGATAAAACGATAAAACAACTATACCTGCGCACCCGCATGCAACGAAATTTTGCATGCCACTGTTCAGTTGCTCAAGGATGGTTGTGCGAATTAATTAATTTCACAATTACATCATTCAACGTATGCACGAGAGCACCGCAACCCTTGTGATGATGGGTAGAGCATCTCCACCGGGACTTCTGCCTTTCTTCGAGCGACAGGAGAATGTATAACCTCCGACCTTAAGCAATGCCCTTTTAGCCTTAGATATAACGTATTCTGCTGTAATTATAAAAAATTATGTAAGAATAAAAAAAATCAAAAATCATAAACTTAATTCAAGATGAATTGTGTAAATTAAAGAGATATTTAAAAAAGATAAAAGACATATTATATAAAAAAGAACAATTAATTTATTTGGCCTACAGCGAGCTACCTACCACGTGGTGGCTATTGTCTTGTTTGTTATGAATAAATGAAATTTACAAATCGATTTTATAATAGACTCCATTTTTTATGATATACTTATGCGGCTCGTGATCATGAACCAAGTTGTGTCTGGTGATTGACCAGTTGTTGTCAATACTGAAGCTCGCCTTGCAGGTTCTCGGCCGGGAGCAGCGCCAGAACTTCCCACCCTTCACGTTCAAGTTGAAGGTATATCCGTCGATGAGAGCAATCTGTCTCCCAGACGAGTTTTTAAACCCACTGGATGTATATTGGATCTGGTGATGAAAATGGTAGAATAAGGTTAATCGAATACAATATTATACCCCATATTCGTATTTAAGAAATATTTTTTTTAAATAATAAACCGTTAAATTTGTAGGGTAATAGAATTACTAAATATCAATAATGTAATGATTCACATTAAAATAAAGTTAATAACAAATTCAATTATGTTTAAAGCTTTTTGGTATGTATTTAAAGCCATTTTTAATACTCGTAGGTACTGCTATACCTAAGTACTTATAGAGACTAAGAATGTAAAGGAGTCAGGTACGTATATCTTAGATTTTTATATAAACTCCGTTCTTCACGAGATAGTTAGGCGGCGAGTGATCATGGAACAATTTGTATCTGGTAACAAAACCGTTGCCGACGACGCTGAAGCTGGCCTTGCAGGAGCCTCGCTTGGTGCAGCGCCAGACCCTCTTCCCCTTCTTGTTCAGAGTGAAGGTGCTATTTGTTTCCCCGCTAAATTTGTTACCCATTGCACCACGGAATCTGGTAATAAGTGAAATGTAAGGTATATTTTATTGTATGCAATATTGGTAGTCAGAAATTCAATTATTCACATTTTAGATTTGAAATAAAAAGTAAGGTTTATTTATTTATGGTTATTATAATTTTCATGCATTATATATTTTTCATTTACTTTTGTAAAAAAAATATTTTAATTAATTATAATACAGATGTTAGGTACCAAAATACACATTAAGTACCTACCTACGTACATAAATAAATAATACTGTGTTGTACTGATAACGTATTCAAGCCACTAAATTTAAACAAAGTGTACTATGTTAGCCAATCGTGGCTTACTATCGAGAAATGTATCGAAGGGATTATAAAAAAAAACCGTCAAGTGTGTCACAGATTCATGCTCATTTAAATAACATTAGTGATTATGTACATTATTAATTCTAACAATTTCATCATCTACTGTGTGTATGACAGCACGGCAGCCTTTACAGTTGTGAGTGGAGCATACCCATCGGGTCTTTATACCACATTTCGACTGAATACAGAATTTATATGGCCCGGCTTTCAGCTGTCTGTTTCCTCGCTTCGATGTGATATAAGAATACGTAGTTTCTGAAAAAAAATACTAGTATTTAATTAAAAAAATAAAACATTCTATCTTCTAAGTATATCTTTGAAAATCAGACCCTGGCTGCATGCTGCACTAGATCGGGAAAAGAAAACGCTCGGCAGAAAAAGAAGAATCCTTCTGCACTCTAGCTTGGATATCTCAACACATGGCAAATGTATTATTTTACAGCTTACTTAACTGTTTTATATCTGTGATATCCTATAAAATTATAAACAAGGTAGAATACATTACAGAGCTTAGAATTTTATTTATTGTTGAAGACTTGTCATTGTCAGGTCTTGTACTTACTCATTTTTACATCATCAGGTGGGTTAACTTTGCAAATAAAATAAAAGTAAACGTAATGGAATTTGTTATTAATGGGTGTGTTCGTTCTTTATTTTGACGATCTCGTAGTCGATGGTGGTGATGAGGGCCCGACAGCCGCGCGCGTGGTGCGTCGAGCTCTCCCACCGCACGCGGGCAAAGTTCCTGTTCTATCAATGGGTGTGTTCGTTCTTTATTTTGACGATCTCGTAGTCGATGGTGGTGATGAGGGCCCGACAGCCGCGCGCGTGGTGCGTCGAGCACTCCCACCGCACGCGGGCAAAGTTCCTATTTTTCACGGAGAAAGTATAGCCTCCGATCTTAAGCAGATCCCTTCCACGCTGAGACAACATGTACTCCGCTAAAACGAAACACAGAGATATGACAGAAAATTAATAATATAATCAACCAAAGCAAATAAAAAAAAGTCAATGTAATGATTTACCTATGTACCTAAGTTACTTATCTATCATTATAATAACAGGCAATGTTTTTTTTTTTTTTATTCTGGATGTGAAAGTTCCGAAATAGGAACTATGATTAAATGTCCATATAATTATCACGAGCGACAATTTAGAGGTTTAGGGATATTTTTGGTACAATGATTTTAAATTAAACGCTGAAAGATCAAACTTTTACGTTTACTTGTCAAATCTAATTCTTTAATACTAATATGCTTAATATATTCCGAGCCATTCATGCTGCAGGACACGGACATTTTTTTTTTTTTTATTTAACAATTTATTGTACACAAAAAATTACATAAAAAAACAAGAAGACCTACCAGAAGTGATAATTTTTAATGACGCGGATAAAACGTGCAGAAAATTAAGAAGTAATAATAATAATACATACATAAATACTTAAATAATGTAAATCTATTACATAACATCGTACGTTGCATTGAATAATGTTGTTCAGCTACACCGTTACATTTTGTTCCATTTATTGCTCTAAATAGTAAGCAAAATGAAGGCTATTTTGGATAGAGCAACCGAAACCCGTTCAGTTGCTTTGGCGCGCGCGATCTTGAACCCACCGCCTGTTTGTTGTTTCTTCCCTGTGGCAAGTGTTTATGTTGGTGGCTTATCTTGACGACCATATCGTTGTAGGTGTATACGCACACGCGACATCTCGCGCGACTCTTGTGCAGTGCGCACAGCCAGCGTGTTTGCAGGCCAGAGCTCTGTTGAAAGTTGTACTTGTACCCGTTCATCCATAACATGAGATTGCCACGACGAGAAGTTACGTACCGCACTAGAATTTAAAAAAGATAGTTATTAGCTTTTATAGGTATTTAATATAATAGCCATTCAGATATTTTTTATTTGAAAGGGACGATGTTCTCTTACTTTTTTTTACACCTCAGCTAACTCTACTTATGTTTTGGCCTACTAGCAGCTATTCTGTATTTCGTTGTAGGAGGTATTATATATACTCTTTAGCTTTATCATAGTAATTCTTCCTAACAAGTCGGTATATTCAACAGAGGAATCCTTATTTCACATTACAGAGGAAACAGACCGGTTAAATATCTATAGCAAATGAAAACAATTTTTTTTATAGGTATCACAAAACAACTTCCAAGCATAAAGGATATATTTTTATTTATAGTGATTATGTTGATCATTCAGTTTCACAATTTCACCATCTATCGTATGTAAAGCAGCCCGGCAGCCTTTGTAGTTGTGTGTGGAACAAACCCACGTGGTTTTTTGGACCTCTGACGAACTTCTCGCGGTATGTATAATTCCCCACCCTGATCATGGGCTTTCCTTTCTGGGACTGGACCATGACCGCTACAAACAAAATTCATAAGTATATAGTTTATATTTTTTAAGTTTATTAATATAGTGAGATAGTCCGTTAATATGTCTTTTTTATATATACTTAGTGGAAATAAAACGGCATTCTGTGGTTAGTTAACCTTTATTTTAAATGTCACAAAGAAGATACAATAAAATAGGCACATGAATTAATCTGATACATTATAGGTACCTACCTACATGTAACACATTGTTAGTAACAGCTGTTATCCTAAGTTAGATTATAATCATCTAGGTTGTAACCTACACAACACAACCCTTCAGGTTTATTTTGACAACTGGTACCTACCACCTGCACCTGCGTCCCTCGTCATTGTTTATAAATGATTTTGAATTACTCTAGTAAGTAACCGGTCATTAGCCCATCTTCTATAGACTCCTTTTGGGATGCACTTATACGACAACATTCTGTGTTCCCTGAAGGGTTTTATAATATAAATAATAATAACTATCCTTACCTAAAATTAAGCTTTTTCATTGCAATAAAATAATAACCAGCAATATAAGTGACATACCTATAGAAATAATAAAACAGTGTATCAAGTATATAATGAACATCATATTATCATTATGCTGTGTCCCATAATTATAACACGTCAAAAGTTAATTACAGTGTACACAAATCATAAAGAGTACACTTTATATACTACACACGTAAACATACGACATTCATAACAAGTAGGATTCCAAGCTTTGTGTAAAAATGAGTGTAGCGCAGTGATAATTAAAACCTCATCAAA
>JARACY010001268.1:0-62454 GCA_029255725.1 Scrobipalpa atriplicella | reverse complement strand
TTCATGGAGCACCGTCTGTGTTTCACCATTAACTAAATTAATGGACTTTTATCCTGGAATGTGTAACTAAGCGTCTGCACATCGTTTAATAATTGCATTAGTTATCTTAATGATGTGGTCTTAATTGAGCCGGGTGGAGGTACAGTATATACTAGAATGCTTGCTTATTATTTGTATATAAAAGAGGGTAAAGGACCCTCTGTCATACTCGACAGCACTCAGAGTAAGCTATACGCACGGAATATGGCCAAACAAGGTAGGCACTGAAGTGGCGATAAGTCGTTCAAGTATCGAAATCGGCATAAAAGCGGAGTGGTGTGGCGGGGCCGGCTCCGAATGAAGTTTCATTCAAGAACACGCCATGGATTGAGGTTAAGTGGGTGTGCGCAGGCGTGCGGGCCGCGCAGCCGCGCCGCGCCGCCTTCCGCAATGATTTCACCTACCGACACGTACCGAGCTGAATCTTTCATATGTTCACCCCTGTCACTGCCTTCCTCTACAATTACATCTATTAATTGGTCCATTTAGTTTGATAAAAACATAGGACTCTACGATTGCTAATGGCGGTATTTGCACGATAATTCTCTCAAGTTTCACTTACGGAATGCTGTGTAACTTACTTAGTAAACGATGTTCTCCTTAGTAACAATTTTCCGGCATGTAACGGTGTTACGTAAAATTAGTTCGTTCTCCCGGACACTTCTTCAAGTTACTATAACTTCTAAACTTCTTAGACAGTATGCGTTAATTTTCCATTTTTATATTAAATTAGTAGTTCAATCAGATCACAGTTTTCTAAATTACTAAACTAAACTGCCTCTTAAACAAAAGTTTTCAAAGGGTTTCTGCCGCAAATCGGGTAGCGGACACTCCACCAAAATTAGAAAATAGCCCTTTATGATTTAATTTAATCATATTACACTTATTTAATAGGATTGAAATTTATGTCTCCATCTAGTAAAATACCCATATTTTATGTAAAAAAATATTTCAGATCGTTTTTACAGATTTAAAATAGTATTTTCACGTCGGACGCACTAAAAATGCGGGTGGGAAAATGACCCGTATAAATCTTTGGTTGGTCGCTGCACGTGACACGAGGCCCGGTTGGGTTCTGAGAGTAATAGGGCATGCCATAACATTTTTATATTAGTTTTTCAGTCTGCAGACCTCTACAAAATACAACTAATAGGTAGTTATATTCTATCCTGATATTATATGAATGATTCCAATTACATATCTGTTATCATAAAATATGTAGTTCACATTCTTTATGTTAAAAGATATTTGATACATTTTATTTGATGTAAAGTGCATGTAATAAGTAGTTTAAACCTGCTATTTTTATATTATGCGATAAATGGCAATATGTTTAGGGTAGTCGTTGAGTGATTAAATCTAAGTTTTAATATTAAATGTATTAAATTTTATAATAAAATGAACATTAATAGTTATTTATAAAACTTCTAAATAAACGAACGAAAAATTTCGCACGGGAGGTATTCGAACCCATGATCTTCGGCGTACTGTGCCGATGCCTTAACCACTAGGCCACCGTGACTTCAAATGCCTCCGTTGATGTTTGAAGCGTTTTATGTGAACGCTATTACAGCGCCATGTATGCAATATAATTATGGCAACTAGGCACTGATGGTGTGGCTACTGTCCTATGGTAAGCCGAGCAGAAGTGTAGAGTGGAAAATTGGGCAAGCTTTTGCTAAAATTGGTTTTCATTGATTAGATTAGATTAGATTTATTTATTTCATATTGTCAATTTCATAGTAACATTGCAAAAATTATAAAAATGTCCAAGGGTAATATGATCGTCAAAAGTAAAAACTTTGTTTGTTTATCGTAGAAATCATATGAATATAATAGTTCAAGTTTTTACTCTGATTACTTGAATGTCAAAGAAGTATGTCCATAGTTTTATTAAACTTTTTATTCCCTGTAACAGTTATGAGAGTTTGTAAACTGATGTTACTAAATTTTCTTTGACATATTAGCTATTGCTTAATTTTATTTTATACCTTACCTTATTTAATTGTTTGACATTGATGTTTTATTTGTATTATGTAACTTTTTACTTTTGACGATCATATTACCCTTGGACATTTTTATAATTTTTGCAATGTTACTATGAAATTGACAATATGAAATAAATAAATCTAATCTAATCTAATCAATGAAAACCAATTTTAGCAAAAGCTTGCCCAATTTTCCACTCTACACTTCTGCTCGGCTTACCATAGGACAGTAGCCACACCATCAGTGCCTAGTTGCCATAATTATATTGCATACATGGCGCTGTAATAGCGTTCACATAAAACGCTTCAAACATCAACGGAGGCATTTGAAGTCACGGTGGCCTAGTGGTTAAGGCATCGGCACAGTACGCCGAAGATCATGGGTTCGAATACCTCCCGTGCGAAATTTTTCGTTCGTTTATTTAGAAGTTTTATAAATAACTATTAATGTTCATTTTATTATAAAATTTAATACATTTAATATTAAAACTTAGATTTAATCACTCAACGACTACCCTAAACATATTGCCATTTATCGCATAATATAAAAATAGCAGGTTTAAACTACTTATTACATGCACTTTACATCAAATAAAATGTATCAAATATCTTTTAACATAAAGAATGTGAACTACATATTTTATGATAACAGATATGTAATTGGAATCATTCATATAATATCAGGATAGAATATAACTACCTATTAGTTGTATTTTGTAGAGGTCTGCAGACTGAAAAACTAATATAAAAATGTTATGGCATGCCCTATTACTCTCAGAACCCAACCGGGCCTCGTGTCACGTGCAGCGACCAACCAAAGATTTATACGGGTCATTTTCCCACCCGCATTTTTAGTGCGTCCGACGTGAAAATACTATTTTAAATCTGTAAAAACGATCTGAAATATTTTTTTACATAAAATATGGGTATTTTACTAGATGGAGACATAAATTTCAATCCTATTAAATAAGTGTAATATGATTAAATTAAATCATAAAGGGCTATTTTCTAATTTTGGTGGAGTGTCCGCTACCCGATTTGCGGCAGAAACCCTTTGAAAACTTTTGTTTAAGAGGCAGTTTAGTTTAGTAATTTAGAAAACTGTGATCTGATTGAACTACTAATTTAATATAAAAATGGAAAATTAACGCATACTGTCTAAGAAGTTTAGAAGTTATAGTAACTTGAAGAAGTGTCCGGGAGAACGAACTAATTTTACGTAACACCGTTACATGCCGGAAAATTGTTACTAAGGAGAACATCGTTTACTAAGTAAGTTACACAGCATTCCGTAAGTGAAACTTGAGAGAATTATCGTGCAAATACCGCCATTAGCAATCGTAGAGTCCTATGTTTTTATCAAACTAAATGGACCAATTAATAGATGTAATTGTAGAGGAAGGCAGTGACAGGGGTGAACATATGAAAGATTCAGCTCGGTACGTGTCGGTAGGTGAAATCATTGCGGAAGGCGGCGCGGCGCGGCTGCGCGGCCCGCACGCCTGCGCACACCCACTTAACCTCAATCCATGGCGTGTTCTTGAATGAAACTTCATTCGGAGCCGGCCCCGCCACACCACTCCGCTTTTATGCCGATTTCGATACTTGAACGACTTATCGCCACTTCAGTGCCTACCTTGTTTGGCCATATTCCGTGCGTATAGCTTACTCTGAGTGCTGTCGAGTATGACAGAGGGTCCTTTACCCTCTTTTATATACAAATAATAAGCAAGCATTCTAGTATATACTGTACCTCCACCCGGCTCAATTAAGACCACATCATTAAGATAACTAATGCAATTATTAAACGATGTGCAGACGCTTAGTTACACATTCCAGGATAAAAGTCCATTAATTTAGTTAATGGTGAAACACAGACGGTGCTCCATGAAATACAATTAAACGAGATATTGTAAAGATTAAGGGTTGTACGAGGACGGTTACTTTGTCTTAATCTTTATTGCAGCGTGTGATTAATTGTGAAGCCACATTATTTATCAAACTTAAAAACATAACATAATAAAATAAGATAATTTCGGAATAAGTGACTAAGATTGGATTTTCTCTTCTTGGATTTTCTTAAATATTCGTGAGTCAAATTAAGAAATATTAACATTACTAAACATTCACAATTCACATACAATTTAACATTCTTTACCTACCTATAGTAGGTATACTAAAACTTCGTAGCACATCGTAGCAGTTCGTAGCAATAATTTTAAATGGACCAAATGTTTTAGTTATTCCATGCTGGAACGGGAGCGATAGAAAAACATAGAATTTTCCAGCTGCCCTTTCTCCCAGGTATGCTGTATAAGTCAGGGAAAGGAATTCGAGAGTTACAGTGTTTTGTGATTTAGGCGATGGGCTGACAACCTGTCACTACAGCGATACACATTACAAGCTAAAATTGCCCTCATTTTTGTCAGACGTGGCGAAGGCGTTTTACGCTCTGCCTACCCCGTAAGGGATAAAATTTAATGCTGTCATTCAAAAGAGAAAATTGTTTTACAAAAAATAAAATACCAATAGTTTTCAAACTTTATTGTATAAGTATAGTGCCATTTTCTTCCCAAGATGAACCAAAGAACCAGATCCACCAAACAATGTGTTTAAACAAATCGGTCTTATCTAAATATTAAAAACCCCGTTCCCATCAAGCAAGCAATCACGAGCCGCATTTTACATGATGAGGTCATTCTTTGAAAGAAAAACCAAAGGCGTTTTCTTAAACGCTTTTCACCGTTAAAGCTAAACTTTCAGTCTTTAAAAGGAAGATGAATTTACCCGGACACGGAAGAAGCTGGGAGTAAAACTAAATAAAACGCAGGAAACGAAGTAAGGAAGCCTCCATTAGGGGAAGCAAAAAAACTGCGCTCGGTGAAAGTTAATATGCTGGACCGCAAATGCAGCTTTTAATAAAATCTTTATGCTAATCTTTATCCTTGTTATACCATGCCATACTATGCTCCTTCAAACAAAAGATCTCAATGATTATTGTCATCCAATCTCCGCGATAAAAAACATGTGACATGTTGTCAATTTCTGAACCAATTTAAATTGTATCCTGTTAATTTTAAACATAGATATATGTATAAAATAAAAATCCTTAGTTTAAAGTCTACGAAACTTTTTAGCAAAACATCTAATTTGGCGTAACTTGGACTGAATTGACGCCAATAATATACGCTACAGATTTGGTACCTAGTATACCTACTGAAATGAGACAGGTATGACAGAGATATAATTCAATTACTTATTCACAAAAGATGTATGTATGTAGGTAATACATAATATGAATAAAAAATACTTAGGCCCGTATTTATAATCAGCTCTCAAGAGTGACAGCGAGTTTGAGTTCGTATCAGAAATGTCATTCCAGTACAAAATTACCTATCAAATCCACACTTAATATTGCTCTCAATCTTGAGATCGCATTATAAATACGATCCTTAGAGATAGTTATGATACCCATATCTAAAGCTGAGCCCATATTTCAAGACAACTTTAAATCTAAGACTTTCCTTTTATGACACAAATAACACATCTAGCGACAATAACAAGGCGCTCGTCTTACACACACTCATCTACAAATTTAATCATCCTGTATTAAAACAGAACTGTAATAGATCTTTTCATTAACGTGATCTACAGGATGCTTTTAAGACAGTGCAAGTTGAGACTGTAAAGTCAGCGTTGCTGCCTTTGTTTAGTACTTCCGGGTCTCAGTACTGCACGAGAGTGTACTCAAGACGACAAAGTCAAACTCAAACTTGATACACAATACAAGCATCGTCGTCTCAAGAGCGAGACGATACATATATTAGACTTTAGTTTTACGTGATTAACAATAGATTATCTTCTAAAGTGATACTTAAGACTATAATTTGATCTTTTCTTACAAAGATCAGATTTATTTCAGAACTTGTAAATAGGTGGGAAAATATGTCCTCATCTTCTGACCTAACATGCAACTCGCTAAGTAAAAAAAAAGTCAAGTTCTCTACATTATTTGCGCATTCTAGTAGATAGTTTGAGCGTATTTTAAATTAATATAAAGTGGCAGGTTTGAAATAACGACATTATTTCTGCAACTTTTAGACGTATTTCCATTTTCTTTATTCTATCAATGAAAGGACTTCTAGTAAAATAAAACTAAAAGTTAAATCTATACTTACCCATAAATCTAAATAATATAATCTCTTTTCAAAACATCAGTGTGAGTGAACACATAAAAAGTCGCATCTAAATCCAACAAAACAGACACTTGACATTTTAATAAAATTATTGAATGGCTTGTCGCGACTCAACACTATTAATTACTTTAATAAATAACCGGCTATCTCAAAATGACCGGAAGCCACTTTCCCGCTAAAACGAGCACCGATTAATAAGGCTTTTACGCTGAAAACGCCAGTTTGGAGCCAACGGTCGGAAAAACGGCTCGGATGGTAAAAGCTATCAGATGTTAGCTGCACGTGACACGAAACCGGGGAATAGCTTGTAAGTGCTTCACTTTGAAAGTCATTAAATATAGTTTCAACTTTTTTTATTAAGTACCTACAACAAATATAGAGACAATCAAACGTGCACTCCGCCCGATGGTAAGTATCACACTATAGACATTACATATCTACTCGACACTCTAGTGGAGCAACATAAGAGCGTTACTTGTACTGAAGCCTAAAATGTCCTTTTTATGTTAAACGGTGTTAACCAAACATGGTATGCAGTCCTTACTAAACTAAGCTGTTTACTGCAAAAAAAGTCGCAGATATATTAAAAGTTGCCAGTTTAGCAAATTGAAATGTTGCTCAGTCAAATAAATAACTAGGACTACCTCTATGGGAATGCTAAAATATTTTTTCAAAGATATTCAGATTCGTTCACTGAGTACCTAACTCCTTTCAGTTTGCGAGAGACACCGTTTTTTATTTATAACCGATATTCGCGATACTTCTAAATATCACTGAATCCACCCCCTTTCAGTCATATGGTTCGCAGATGAAGACCTCAGTAATAACAAAATCACGAATATTCGTTGTATGATGGAACTCCTAAAAGCGACTTCAATCAAAATATAATGCACTCAAAGAACGTTAAACGTTATCTGTGACTTTTACTCGATGGCACATTACTTTTATTATTTCCTTAATGGTAAATGTGTTTAGTTAGCCTTCAGTCGCAGTGCTAGTGCCACTTTTCGGAAAAATAAAATACTCGCATAATACGATGTTTTGTAAAAAAACTCCCATAGAAAAAGTCACAATATTTATGTAGAAATAATAAATTAAGGATTACGTAAATCTTGCAAATACTATCATAGTACCTTACGATACAAGTGCGGTGCGTTGATAGTTACAGCCAAGGCGATATTGCTAGCCTGAGCCGTAGGCGAGGGCTATAAGAAGGCAGAGGCTGTAATTATCAAACCGCACGTATGTACTACGACGTTTTATAACAAATTTGCGAGCAAATAGCTAAAAATTAAAACAATACAGCGAAAAGAAAAAACGCGCGGAATAATTTTTACTCGTTCACAAATAAGCGATGCGCGGGCATCCACAGATTACCTAGTATATATCGCGCAGCGCTTTTTTTAAGGCAAAGGCACAAAAACAGCCAGTATTACTAATAAAGTAAATTAATATTTTTTTGATTTTGTTACAGATAAATGGTTGTAATTTATTGTAAAAATTAATTAAATCAAAGAATTAATTGTTTATTTTATTATACTTTATCTCCCAAAGTTTATTTCATTTATAAAATGTTGACTACTTTTCTGCCATAATAGACCCTTTACGAGCAAATGTGTTATAAAAATCATTACTAAATGGCCATTTCTGGTGGAACGATTAAAGGCACTAAGTTTATTAATAAAGACATTAAACAAAGTTTTAATGAAATCAATATTTTGCGAATAGTGTTTTTTTTTTCTCGAAAAGTGGCGCTATCTCAGCTGATGAGGGCTATTAGTATTTTACATTAAACTACATGGAGAAAAGGAAGCTGCAGGTGACAAGGCCCTCGGTTAGCGAAGCCATTGACAGGCCTCGCTTGCTTTATTTTTAATTACCGCTAATTACTAGGCTAACAGGAAAATTGATGAAAATTTCTCGATCCTCGCGTCTTCGGTTCCGTACGTGTAGAAAACAAAACGTTCTAGCAAATAGATTCTTATCTAAGATTCTTATAGATAAATTTCACTTTTATAGATTTGTTTTGTTCCATTTTTAAATTACATTAATTACCTATTCCTACTTATTTCACTTTTCCAGAATAAGGTTAGACTATAAAATGCAATAAGTATTATAATTGTAAATTGTAATATTATTTTATTTTGTTACTCATTTTAAGTTTATATTGAAGTTAATAACAACGGACGTATACCAAAAGCGCCAGGCTACTTGTGACCACGAAGCGTGCAACCGGTATGAAATATCGTAACGTAAAGTAACTATAAAATGATCACGGTAATAATCCGATTCAACGCTCAAGTTATATAGTTTATAAATCATTGCATTGAAATATAAGTAACATTCCTATGCTGATATATTTTTGCTATGGGGTTGAGAGCTGTCAAACGAGAGCTATTACAATGGCTTTAAATTAAAGTGTATAAATAGTCACTACGATCCCTTTAGTTAGATACTCATTCGACACTAATTGTAATTTGGACTGCAAAGCATAAGTAAATAAATAAATACAATAAAATAAATAAATAAAATAAAGCGTAAAAAAATACAATCATACTTAGAAGTTCATAGGTACGTCACATTTCCACAACTTTTAAGTCGTCATACACAGCTGTCACTACAGCATTACAGTTCGTTCTTTCTAAAATGACCCTCAAAACTTGTCAGACGTGGCTAAAATGAAGGGCTCTTTTTTAAGTCATTACTTCTCTACCTGCCCCGTTAAGGATATAAGCGTGGCTGTATACATGTATATAAGTAGTCATAAAGGGAGTTGTTACGTCCATCAAAGGTATGGGTCATTTTCAACAAGTCTGATTTTTGCCTAATTTTGGTGGCGATTTTTATTTCTGGATTTTCCTAGAAAATGAGTTCGAAATATCAATAAGAAACGCAATTAAATGAAAAATTTACTTGGGCCCAGTTTATAACTCTGTTAGTTTTCGAGATAATTACAATATGCCACCAAAATTAAAATTGCGCCACCAAAATTAAAATCGCACCACCAAAATTAAATCGCGCCACCAAAATTAAAATCGCACCATCAAAATTCGTGAGAATTGAATATACACATCAGCTACTTAGAACCAGGAAGACAGCAGCATCGTAAGTATTGGAAAGACGCAGCAGCCTTTAAAATCACAAGTAAGACAGCAGCATCGTAAATATTGAATAGACGCAGCTGCTACTTAGGATCACAGGAAAGACAGCAGCTTCACATTGGATACACACAGCAGCCTTTTGAGGTCACAAAGAAGACAGCAGCATGCAAGTATTGGATAAATGCAGCTGCCACTTAGGATCACTGAGAAGACAGCAGCATCGTAAGTATTGCATAGACGCAGCTGTCAGCCTGCCACTTAGGATCACTGAGAAGACAGCAGCATCGTTATTGAATATATGCAGCTACCACTTAGGATCACTGGGAAGGCAGCAGCATCGTCAGTATTGGATAGTCGCAGCTACCACTTAGGATCAAAGGAAAGACAGCAGCATCGTCAGTATTGGATAGTCGCAGCTACCACTTAGGATCACTGGGATGACAGCAGCATCGTAAGTATTGAATTGATGCAGCTGCCACTTAAAATCACAGGAAAAACAAAAACATTGTAAGTATTGGAGAGACGCAGCTGCCACTTAAGATCACCGAGAAGACAGCAGCATCGTAATTATTGAATAGACGTAGCTACCTCTTAGAATCACAGAATCATACCTAAGTATTGGATAGATGCAGCTGCCAATTAGGATCACCGGGAAGACAGCACTATCGTCAGTATTGGATATTCGCAGCTACCAATTAGGATCACAGGAAAGACAGCGGCATCGTAAGTATTGGATAGACGCAGTAAGCGTTTAGGATCACTGGGAAGACAGCAGCATCGTAAGTATTGGATAGATGCACGCAGCTGCCACCTTATTATCACAGGGAAGATAGCGGCATCGTAAGTATTGAATAGTTGCAGTTATCACTTAGGAACACAGGAAAAACAGCAGAATCGTAAGTATTGGATAGACTCAGCTGCCTCGTAGGATCACTGGGAAGCAGAATCGTAAGTATTGGATACATGAAGCAGCCACTTAGGATCACAGGAAAGACAGCAGCATCGTAAGACACAGCAGCCTTTTAAGATCACAAGGAAGATAGCAGCATCGTAAGTATTGGATAGACGCAGCTAACATTTAAGGAGAAGACAGCGGCATCGTAAGTATTGAATAGACCTCCGTTCCTCACTCTCTTCCTCCCACACTCACTTCCCTATCGCGCCTCCCATTTTTCACTTTCCTCTCATCCCTCACTTCCGTCTTGTCCCTCACTTCCCTCACTTTCCTCTCGTCCCTCACTTCCCGCTCATCCCTCACTCCCTTTTCATCCGACACTTTCCTTCATCCCTTACCTCCCGCATATTGTCCCTCACTTCCCTATCGTCCCTTTCTTCCCTCATGTCCTTCCCTCATCTCACGTTGATGAAAAACTATTTCAAACCACGCACTTTATGAAGAGACATACTTGTTTCTTATATTTAATTAATCATTTTAATAATTTGCAATTATTTCTTATTCCAAAGATAAAGGACGCAAACATAATTTCAAAAGTGTAACATATTAACCAGCTCTGATGGTCTAATAATAATTTTGGTGGCGCAACTTAATTTGGGTGGTGCAATTTAATTTTGGTGGCGCGATTAAAATTTTGGTGGCGCGATTTTTCCACCAAAATTAGTTTTCGCCACCAAAATGGCGTTTTCGCCACCAAAACACGGCCACCAAAATTATTTTTTTCACTTTAAATGATTGTAACGCGCAATTTTTTCTAATATGGGAAATTATAGATATACTTTCAAAAACAATACTACAAGGCAATTTGAACGATAGCAACAACTTGGAAAAATCACAACACACACGGTCAATAAATGAGTTAGAAATATTTCAAAATATTTGTCCCCCATGCCACCAAAAGACATATTTATGTTTTTTGCTGAAAGATGAAGCCCAACTGCAGCTGATTATCACTTGCAGATGGTTGAGCACATTGAACTGGAGCAGGAAATGTGGACATCGTGTTTGTGGAACTAGCCATTGTTGATTTAAGAGCGTTCAAAAATTGACCACCAAAATTAGTTCGTTCTCCCGGACACTTCTTCAAGTTACTATAACTTCTAAACTTCTTAGACAGTATGCGTTAATTTTCCATTTTTATATTAAATTAGTAGTTCAATCAGATCACAGTTTTCTAAATTACTAAACTAAACTGCCTCTTAAACAAAAGTTTTCAAAGGGTTTCTGCCGCAAATCGGGTAGCGGACACTCCACCAAAATTAGAAAATAGCCCTTTATGATTTAATTTAATCATATTACACTTATTTAATAGGATTGAAATTTATGTCTCCATCTAGTAAAATACCCATATTTTATGTAAAAAAATATTTCAGATCGTTTTTACAGATTTAAAATAGTATTTTCACGTCGGACGCACTAAAAATGCGGGTGGGAAAATGACCCGTATAAATCTTTGGTTGGTCGCTGCACGTGACACGAGGCCCGGTTGGGTTCTGAGAGTAATAGGGCATGCCATAACATTTTTATATTAGTTTTTCAGTCTGCAGACCTCTACAAAATACAACTAATAGGTAGTTATATTCTATCCTGATATTATATGAATGATTCCAATTACATATCTGTTATCATAAAATATGTAGTTCACATTCTTTATGTTAAAAGATATTTGATACATTTTATTTGATGTAAAGTGCATGTAATAAGTAGTTTAAACCTGCTATTTTTATATTATGCGATAAATGGCAATATGTTTAGGGTAGTCGTTGAGTGATTAAATCTAAGTTTTAATATTAAATGTATTAAATTTTATAATAAAATGAACATTAATAGTTATTTATAAAACTTCTAAATAAACGAACGAAAAATTTCGCACGGGAGGTATTCGAACCCATGATCTTCGGCGTACTGTGCCGATGCCTTAACCACTAGGCCACCGTGACTTCAAATGCCTCCGTTGATGTTTGAAGCGTTTTATGTGAACGCTATTACAGCGCCATGTATGCAATATAATTATGGCAACTAGGCACTGATGGTGTGGCTACTGTCCTATGGTAAGCCGAGCAGAAGTGTAGAGTGGAAAATTGGGCAAGCTTTTGCTAAAATTGGTTTTCATTGATTAGATTAGATTAGATTTATTTATTTCATATTGTCAATTTCATAGTAACATTGCAAAAATTATAAAAATGTCCAAGGGTAATATGATCGTCAAAAGTAAAAAGTTACATAATACAAATAAAACATCAATGTCAAACAATTAAATAAGGTAAGGTATAAAATAAAATTAAGCAATAGCTAATATGTCAAAGAAAATTTAGTAACATCAGTTTACAAACTCTCATAACTGTTACAGGGAATAAAAAGTTTAATAAAACTATGGACATACTTCTTTGACATTCAAGTAATCAGAGTAAAAACTTGAACTATTATATTCATATGATTTCTACGATAAACAAACAAAGTTTTTACTTTTAACGATTATGACATTATTCCAAGTCCAAGTTTATGTATGGCAATGAAGATTACCTGATTGTCAGTCAAGACACACGAAAGAATAAAGAGCTGCAGAAGATACACGAAAGAATAAAGAGTAGAACCAACAATCTTGTCTCAGGACAGGATATACAGCTATAACCATAACCATGCAACAACACAACAACAACCCAAAAAAATACCTTTTTATGAAAAGTTGCCATACCTGACTAGATAATCAATATACTCTACATACATTAATAGATACTAAACATACCTTATTTTCGAAAATTTTAAGGTGAAAATTCACATAAGTATTAAAGAAAAAGATTCTCGGCTTTCAGAAATTTTGTAGGTAATTGGAAGTCAAGTTTTTTTATGTTAGATAATTACTAAAGCTTTCAAATATTGTGCTACTTGAAGATTCATTTGTTCTTTTAGGATAATTAAAAATTTTATATTAATTTTTATATAAACAGTTTAGTGCTACTACAAGCACCACAATAATAAAAGAGAGAGTTTGTAAGAAATAATAAATATGCAGAATTATGTCGTACTACGAAGGAGGGGTAGCCTTTCCAGCCCTCGAAATGACACGGAGAATTAAACATTTTTATATTCAGCGCTTTTAGGGACGACACATGAGAGTTTTTATACTGATATAATGGCATAACATGAAGCACTTATAAAAATTAATTAGAGTGGCTACGAGACCCGTAGCCGCCCTCGTAGTAACGGCGTAGCAGAGTTTGTTTAAATTGGATTTAAAAAAATATGTTTCTTTTTCGTCATCTAAATAAGTAGTTGTTATTCACATGTATGTGTGTACCTATAATCGTCAGATTATGTAAGTTTTTGATGCTCTATATTTGGTAATGCAAGCATTAAGTTTATGTAATAGGATTTATCTTTGAACATTAGGTGGCTTACATTATACTCATTGTGACCAAATAAGCTTTGTACGATATCGCAAGAGAGCGTTTAGTACATCAATTAGAGTAGTATTTGGCAGACGGAAGAATAGAGTAAGTTCAGACAACGTGACCCGCTGTCGTCTGCACAAAACAGTGGCAAATTAATTGTTGTCGGCGACTGGTCCATCAGCCACCCCCACTGTCACTCCGGTGGGTTTCCCGGCTCTCCCCAGTGAAACCCCTCACTACACTTGGGCTAAGAAACGTGACTTGCCCAAGTGGATCGATACACGCATATAATCGCCTAACCAGTGATACGGGTCACGCGGAGTACTCATGGGCGTCCCTGAACCGCTCTATTCAACTCGGATGATTGGTTGCCTCTGATTGGCTCGTTAAGTAGATTTATGACAGATCTCTAGTTTATTCAAATTAAATGTAAGTAATTAGGACGAGTAGGTATAATAGTATTTTCAACTATATTAGATTTATTAAAGGCGAATGTCTTATTACCTACGTAGGGTTCAGTGTGACGGGTACAATTTTTAAATTCCGAACTTCCTAGATTCCTGCTAAATTTCTGCTGTTTTCGTCACTCAGTTTTAAGAGGGCTAAGTCCAGGAGTGGACCGCGTGGTCATGTGTTATGGTTAGCACTCACCTGGCACTTGTAACACGTGTGTACGGAGTAGGTCTGGTCGCAATCGTAGCGAACGAGGATGTCGAAGAAGTCACAGTGCACGCGCGCGACCATGTCGTCGAGGCGGAGCAGGTCGTACAGTGTCTGCTCGCAGCGCTGCCCGCCGGCTTGCACGTCCGCGCGCGCGCCGCGGTCCAGCGCGGAGGCGGGCGAGCGCTCGCAGCAGGCGCGCATCCGCAGCTGCGCCAGGCGGCGTGCGCGCGCTACTGCACTCAGCGCGCACAGCTGCACCACGTCGCGCCCCGCCAGCACGTCGCTGCCGCTGCCACTGCACGCCGCGCCCCCGCACTCGCGCGCGCCACTCGCGCCCTCCTCCTCCAGGTCGCACGCGCTCAGCCAAGGGTTGAGGCGCGCGAGCGGATTCACGGCTTGGCCCGCGGCCGCCATCAGCAGCAGCAGCAGCAGCGGCGACGCTCGCATGGCGGGGGCGGCGCCGCTAGCGGGGGCCGGCCCGCCGGGCGCGGCGTTGCCTCATACCGCATCGCGCATGGCGACCTACTCGCGCGGCCCGGGCCGCCCGGCCGCCGCGCGGGGTGGGCGCGCTGCCATGTCGCTCGCTCGCCGCTCGACTGGCTCCCCCCGGCCCCGGGCGCGCATCGATCGCCCCGCACCCCGCACAGGCCGCTGCGCGCGCCCCAACAACCTTCGCCGCCGTTATGTAATGCTGCGCGCGCAGCCTCGGCCCCGCCCGCCGCCGACATCGCCCTCTCGCGGATTCAGCACATCCCCGCCCGCCCTACACGTGACTACGTTGTTTCAAGCTTTCTCGTATTTGACTCAAAATACAGATGGCGTAACATTTCTTAATAGTAAGTTCACTTTCTTTAATGTTCTTGGTTCTGGTCAAATATAGTAAAAATAAATAGGTAAAAAAACATGAAAATACTCATTGATTCTTCTCCTCAGTTTACATAAACCAATTTACAGAAATCAGCGGCATTTAAAATGCCATGACATTTTGAATCTGTGACTATTCCTGGGGCCGTTCAGCAAAATCTTAGTAACATTTTGATTCATTTTTCCGCGAAATAATAACGTTTGGATTTAATCTATAAGATTAAATATACTTACCTATAAGTAGCAAAAAACATTAAGATCGGAGTAGAAGCTTGTTTATGAGAAAAATTACGTAAATAAAGGAGATGAAAAAAAAATTTGCTTTTCCATACAAATTGTCTGATCGAGATGATCATTTTGGGAAAGGCAATTTTTTTCTTCTTGAAAGTTGTTCAGTATTATAAGTTGTTCAGACCGAGCAACCCCTATCAGTTTGCGGAACGCTGTCCCTTACACCCACACACCCGGTATTAAATTTACTTAAAAAACGTGATTTTTTAATTAGTTTGTAAACCTCGGACCGTAATTAACATGCCCTACGAAGCGCGGTTCATTTACTTATCAAACATTTAAAAATCCGACTTCATAATGATTGATTTATAGGTATGTAATGAATGATGAGATGACCATAGGGTTCGTGACTTGGGTTTAATGACAATTTATAACAGTTAAAGTATACAGCATAAAGGTTTTTTTTATCTGTAACTTAATATTATGTTAATATCTTGTGTTCGTAAATAAACAGGGTGAGCTTACTGATAGGGATCGCTCTAATAAATAATATCGGCCAAGTGCGAGACGGACTTGCGCACGACGGGTTCCGAACTATTATCTATACAACAACGGAATAAAATAACGTTTGTTGTATGGGAGACCCCCTTAAATAATTATTTGATTCTATTTTTAGTATTTATTGTAATAGCGGCAACAGAAATACATCATCTGCGAAAATTTCAACTGTCTAACTATCACAGTTCATGAGATACAGCCTGGTGACAGACAGACAAACGGACCGAAAGACGGACAGCTGGATTTCCTTAGGATTTTGATAAAATCGAGTAATTATTTTGTCATTGCCGCCGGTTTTTGATCAAAATTCTAGATTTTCTATCAAAACCCGGATTTTATCTCATTTTACGTCATAATCATAAAAATAACAACATTTTATTATTATTGTTTTATTATCCAATCTGATAAGTACCTACGCCAATATACTAATACCTTCAAACTTATTGTATGCAGTGCCTAACTTAGCCAACGCATAGCTCAAACTAAAGTCATTACCCTCCTGGGTGGTCTAAGCTGAGTGCATGTTTAATGATTGAGCACGAAGCATGGGCCATACTAACTTGCTAATAATGGGCCGCCGCCACCGTCCCAGTCGCGACAATCGTGCACGTCCCACAGTTTACGACCGCCGACCAAATGCGTCTTTCAATAGTGCAAGTATGGCCAAGCAAGACGTATAAAACACGGCGCCGGAGTATGCGTATGCAATGCAATGCACTTGATGCCCTTGCCTTCGTGGTTTAGTGGTCTGAACCATGGGATCCCGATCCGGAGGTCCTGGGTTCGATTCCTACAAAGTTGATATTTGTCAACTTACCACTTTGTGAGATTTTCCCTAGTTTGGTTAAGACAATGCAGGTTAAATTACCTGATTGTCTGGAAGAAAAAAGATTCCGTGCTTCGGAGGGCACGTTAAACCGTCGGTCCGGTCGCTGTCTTTGGTAGTGGTCGTAACACAAACCTTGTCAGAGGCCTATTAACTGAGATATTGGACGGTTCTAAACTCTGACACCAGGTTTATTGGGTCGATCGACTCGGAAACCCATACGACAAGCAGAAGAAGAACTTGATTTATGCCAGTTAGGATATGGCTTGCATGTCACGTAGTTACATTACCATTACGCATTAATAATTATTTTACTTTGCGTGATAATTATCTGGTGGTGAGCCGACGATTTGTGACGCTGCAGCCGTCTCTGTCAGTCGTGCGCAGACGCAGCTCTGCGGTCGTCCGTTTCGCTTCAACCCGCGTGATGTAACCCGCTCAGCTCAGTCCACCGTGCATTCACTCCACGCGTAAACACCGCTACATTACAACGTACAACCTTAACTTTACTTCAACTTATTTTAACTTTAAAATTATAGCTAAATACACAAAGTGTTGTAAATAAGTGATAGTGATAGTTTGAAAATACATAGTGTTTTAAATACCCTAGTGTTACGTGTTTTCATCTTTACATATTTGTGGAGGCATTAAGAAACGCCTGCGAAGGTTAAGTTTCGTCACAATGGACGCAACAAGTAAGTAAACTGGTTATAAGTTTGAAGTTCTTTTTTTGTTTTCTTTATGCTCTACGTTGGCTTCAATTGGTATAGTTATATTTAACTAGTTTATGTTAGTTGAGTTCAACTAACTAGATGAAATTGTAACATCCGTTCCGTCATCACTTTGATATCATTTGTAATACTTAAACATTGTACGCAATGTCAAAGGTCTAATGATGCATACCCACAACTAAACAATGTAGATTAAATTCAAAACACTTCTTTATTTATGAACTAGTCATAATAATAATTTGCAAGGTTTTCAATTTATTTATTTTTTAGTTTTCCTACATTTGTATATAAATTACACCTAATGCAATATAATGCTGAAATTTATAATAGTAAGTACCTTTATGTAAACCCGAACATAATGCCTTAATAAATATCTACAATTTAAAAAAAAAGGCAAGTCAGTGCACAGTCAGCAAAGGAGATAGGTACCTGATCAGGACCGCTCGAAACGGATGAAGTTATTTCAGGAAGTTATTATTGATTTGTAACGAACATTTGTATGTTTGCACAATTTATTTACTGCAATAAATATACGAAATTTTATAAAAATCATTTCCGGAAATAATTTCATCCGTTTCGAGCGGGACTGCTCAGCAATCGCCTTTGCTGACCAAGGTTTGATTGTTCCTCAAAGTTTCGAAATTGGTTTTATTGTCTTTCCAAATCACTTTAATCAACATTTTCAAGTAAATTCATATAACTAGGTAGATCGGTAAAGGTATTTCCATGAACAGGTAGAGCTGATGCAAATAAGGAAATTCCGCAAATAACAAGTAGCGTCATAACTTTCCATTTTTAAAGCCTTGCAAAGGTCATGCTCTGATTGCCCGCGATTCGTTTAGCTTTGATTTCACAAATTATTCGCCTTGATTGGGTATTTGATCCGATCGCTAAACCTAAACAGTCTTCGGCATCATCACTGCAATAAATAACTATGGCGCAGAATAAAGAGATTACTAGACACTTGTACTACTCTACTCCACAGATAACACTGCTAACAGCAACTGTATAAATGTACACGATATGATGATAAGTTATTATTATAATAGGCACATGCACGTATGCAATAACATTGAATAGGTATGCTTTAAAATTTGTTGAGTTCTTAATTTACGTAGGTATTGGAAACCTCCACGTGCACTGCATGAATCAACATTTTTTGTAATTCGCCTTTAAACTTTTCCAGTGGAGAATAAGATGGGTTTGCCGCCTCCGTACGAGCCGGCAGCACCAAACCCTGCGCCTCCACCGTCTTACTTCGGAGACAACCCTCCGCCGCCCATGGGTTTTGTCGCCCCAGCTGCAGCGCCGCGAACCACTGTCATCACACCTAATAGTCCCCCAGCTAGAAACGCTGGGGCCACAAAACTCGGCCCCGGGCCCACAGGAACCACTTGCCCCAGCTGCAACAAGTCCATCGTGACCAGAGTAGACTTTGTGCCCAACAACCGCACTCACATCGTGTCCGCGGCCCTGTGCGTCCTCGCTGGGTAAGTTATTTCCTTTGTCCATTGTTCGACAGAACACTCTTGTTAATATGTACATTATAATGCACGCAAAACTCCAAGTGCGTACAAATAGACCTTGTTTTCTGCAATTTAAATGAGGACATCAAATATATTTGACAACAATGATTCATACAATCCAGGAAATGAACTTTGACTTTAACCCAAAAAGTTCGCATTATGATAATAAACTGCTTATATCTTGCTGAAGTAAATAAAAGTAGTTATTTATTAAGAATAATCACTCACACGCGTACACAGCATGGTTGTTTTACAATCGTAAATATTCATGTAGAAGCAGGTTAATGTGTACATTTATATAAAAGTTGGTTTTATTGATAAACGCTGCTCGTCCCGAGTTATTGTCACGGTATCTCTCTACTCATAAAACGTACGAGTCCCTCAAACGAAAAAAAAACATATAAAATAGAATATTTGATTTGAATAATCTTGATACCTTGTCAAAGTTCTTACTTCTATTATATCTACTACATGAACGCCTAATTGATAATGCACCTTATGTCCAACACATAAGATTTGTTCTGTATAGCACACAACTATTAACTACCCTAAGTCTAATAGGTACTTATTTGTTTTCACCTCGTAGATCTTTGAAATAAACTGAAGATAAATCTTATGTTCGAAAATAAATAATAAGTCATTGGAGATGAGGCTAAGTTTACATCAGTCATTAGACAAATAGCTCTGGCCATTCAACGCGGCAATGCTGCTGCCAGCGAGGGTTATGTATGGGCACGTTTGGGCCGGGTTCCAGCGAGGACTATTAACAGTTAGGTTTACTATATTATTTTATTTTTTGTTGTTAATATTTGTAAATTTTTGTTTGTACATAAATAAATATATATTAAAAGCTTTATCTGCTCTCTTTCCAGCTGCTGCTGTGGCTGCATCGTTCCCTACTGCATGAGGTCCTGTAAGACCGCCAACCACTACTGCCCGGCGTGCAAGGCCTTCGTGGGCGCCCACCAGCCTTCCTGATCTCCCAAATTATGACTCCCGAACTCAACAAGCGAATTTATAAACGACCTTTTAGATTTAAGTATATCTAGGTTAGGTAGGTATTATAAGGAAATTATTCTGGAGGAGGCGGAATATTCGGTTGTAAAAAAAATTATACAAATTATTTCATAAAAATAGTTTTTCAAAATTCATGGGCTCAATTTTATATTCGAACAAGATTATGTGTGGTTGAGGTGGAATATATATTGGAGTGCAAATTCTAAATTTTACCTATGTTTGCCTATTTATTGGCTATATATACTTTTGTAGTCGAAAAATTCAAATTTCTTGCCTCGGGAAGTTATTTCTAGATTCATAAGTGATTTCAGCCCTTCAAATACCGGGTGTAAGGGACAGCTTCTCACGGGGTTGCTCAGTCAACGTAACTGAACAAATGACTTCCCTATACAAAATAACAACCTCGATCAGACAATTTTTAAGCCAAAAGAGTTGGTTTTAGTTTCGGTGACTGAGCTTGCGCTTTGCTGAGGAAGCTATATACCTTACACCTGAAGTAACCGAAAATTTTGGTAAAGTCTCGTGTAGCTGTAGCAATAAGGTATCCAGCGACGTCGTAAACTCTTGCAATATGTACGGGATTGAGTTGTGAAATACTTGTATCTCAATGCTTATCGGTAGGTTAGAGTTGAGTCACTGGCGCAAAGAGGAGAGAACTGAACTTTGTCCCTTATTATAAGCATACCTAATAATGAAATCGCGATGACTCAAAAAACTCATTTATTATAAACCTAGATTTATAAGTACCTTGTGGACTGGTCTGAGGCAACGTTATGGTAGCTGTAATAGTTAGGTAAAATAATTACTTTTATACTTAATAATTAAAATAAGCTTCTTCTGTGATATGTTTATTTTCTAACGTGTCTAAGCAATCTTTAAAAATATGTTCTGTTATTTTCTATAATTATTCTTTTTACTATAATGTTTTAAGTGCTTAGCTTACAAGTAAATGCTAAGTAGTCGTACATTATTTATAAATTCTAGTACTTATACTTTATCTTTCGCAGAATTTGTACAATGTAATTAACTATTAAATCAATACACATTTTTAAATTTAAGTGTTCGCATTATTTATCATATCGTCTAATAACTTGGTACTATGTTAGTTTACATTTTAATTAGTGACAAGAGAAAGTAACCAACTCTGACATAAATAAGATAACCAATTTTCAAACTTCACATTTTTAAAATGAAAATTTTTTCTTGTTTTCTTTTTAAGACCAATCCTGCTGTTAGATCTTAGAAAATATGTACCGTCTTAGATAGTTCGCCGATTTCTAGGAAAAAACCGGAAACACTCAATTATTTTGCTCTAAGTACGAGCAAACATGGGAGCTCTACTCGAATGTAGGTATGTTATTTACTAGTTAAAAAGTAACTCCATATTCAAATAACTGTAGTTCTGGTGTATACTCCGAGGAATCTCTGGCACCAGGACAGAAGTGTACCTATGTAGCGTCTTAATAATGCCAAATTATTTTCCGATTTCTAGGGGTAAACCGAAAACACTCAATTATTTTGCTCAACGTATGCAAACATATGAGCTGTACTCGAAACTATCTTATTTAATAATTAAAAAATAACTCCTTATATTCAAATAACTGTAGTTCTGGCGTATACTCCGAGGAATCTCTGGCACCTGGGGCAGAAGTGGTCGACGTTCTTCCAGCGTTTGATCACGTACGGCAGAATGCAACAACACAGCCACCTGTTACAACCGGAAATAAGTATTTAGCGTGATCCGTATACAAAATGCGCGCTTGGGAGATGTATGCTGCATTGCATGGTTTAGATATTGATGGAATGAAACGGTAGCTATTTATGAGACACGCACGTCACACACTACCAAGACACAGTTAACTATTTAATTTAATTTATTAATTCTAGCTAAGAAAGAAATTACAAAAGATAAACTCGTGAACACCAGCAAGTAAATGAATAAGATAAGAGATGCGGGCCAGGGATTGGATTGATTGCTGTAATCAGAATTTTGATAAGAGAAATTAAGACAAATACACTCTTCGAGTAACAACAAGCGAGTAAGTCCGATGGTCTAATCTAATATAATATCTATAGGTACTGTTTATGAAAAAATAGAATTATACTGTAAAACAGTAAGTAAGACTCACCAGAAAAATATACCTAATGTGATAGCTACGATGTGTGTTTTTGGGCTATTTCTGTAGACGGCGTGGGTCATGATGTCCTCCTGGCAGTGCGGGCAGCGCATGCCCACCGGCTCCGAGCCCACCTGGATCAGATCCATCTCGATCGACACCGCGTTCGAGCTCTGCCCGATCTGCCGGTACGCGTGCGAGTCCACTACAACAAAACACAAACACAACTCTACAACCTTCCACGAACGCAACCCCCACACAATACACAACTACAACCTTCTACGAAGGCAACCTCCACACAAAACACAACTAAGTACCTATAGCCTCCCACGAATTCAACCTTCACTGCTCCAAATTCAACCCATTTTGGGTTATATTGAACACAAACGTGCGGTCACCAGTTTGACACAGTTGCTCACTACCCACAGTGATTTCATACAAGGTTGCTGAAACCGCTGATGAATTCTGGCTAGGTGTTTCGTAACGCATCTCGTTAACGTTAACGTTACGATACAGTTATATGAACTTTGAAATACAGCCGTATAAAAAAAATACTTACAAAGTGATACATTCATGTTTACGACCAGTCTTCACATTCAACTATGCAAAAGAACAATATGTTTATAAGTGTCTGGTAATAGTGCGAGGCTAATTAACCAGCAAAATGTTATATAAACTTACTTGTAAACCGTATCGATATACCTAATCGATAGTAAAGTGACTGCTACGTAAGTATATACGTTTGCATACTTTAATAAACAAACAAACGCACTTCAAGTTTGCACAGATGTTCGTTCACAGTTATACGAAAACTGAAAAAAGTGAGTAAGGTTTTTTTTCGGTAATTTAGTGTAACGCGCGTTGTAGCTGCTAACAAATCTACGAAGAACTGTCAGCGGCTTAGCTACGATAACAATGATGAGCCAGTATTCTATTGGTTATCGATAGATAACGTTCAATAGGTAGGTCACAATCGCACAATACATAATGTTATTTAGTGTACAGTAAGTAGGTGGGTATGTACTCTAGATTGCCGATGCGTTTGATGCCAGTATAAGTAAGCCGAACTATTGTGTATCACACAAATGTAAATCATGTAACCTTGAGTTCACTCTACATGACACTGACACTGAAATAAAAAAATAAAATTGTTATTAGGTATTACCATGGTATTACCATTGAGGTATTACATACCTAGGTACAGCTACATATTGGTACGTACTTACATCGATTAACCGTAGTCTAGTGACAGATATTTTATATTCTGTTGTGCCGTAGTGTTTTCCGATCTAAGTTGAAAGATAAGTTGATCTGCTGAAAGACTTCACTTGTCTTATTCTACTTTCTTGTGTGTTACCTACTGAGTAGTGGGTGGATTGGATATGGGATGAAGATGAAGAATGATCGAGTCAATATACGATAGAGCCCTGGAGTCGTATTTTTGAACCGCTCGAAAGCCAATGCGCACACGAAAGCGCAACTTTCGCATGCAAATTCCATACAAATTGGCATTCGAAAGTTGCTCTTTCGCATGCGAATTCGATTCGAGCGGTTCAAAAATACGGCTCCTGGCTTGTGTCAGTTTTTCTTTAGACTACTCTCTTCCTTTTCACATTCTTCTCTACCCAAAGGTTGTCTGGTAGAGATCGCTTCCAGCTATAAGAAAGCCTTTTTGCACATTTATTTAAGACTATTTTTGTATTTTTTATATTTTGTGTACAATAAAGTGTTTTTACTTACTTACAAGGATTTTCTCTCTGAGAAAGCTATTGGGACCGACAACGGATTATCTAAAGACTCTAAAACATGAATGAAATGATTAAATGTTTTAATTTTTTTATTTATCAGGCAGACAATTCAGTATCTCCCTGACCAAATAATGAACAACCTTAAAAAGTGATACCACCTCCTGATCAAAGCCTAGATCACGGAGACAAGTAGAGAGTAGACTAGACTCTATCACTCTATTGAGTAGTTATACCCTACATACCTATATTACATACATATTATATACCTACTTACGAGATGTATGAGAAAAAGCCCATTCAGCCGTGCGAGTCTGTCTATCTCACAGGTAGGCTTTAAATAAGATTCTACACGTTAGTTTTTTCTTGTTAGAGCGACGTCAAACTTCTTTTCTCGAATTTGGAATGATAAGATAAATACATACATTAAGTCACGCCTTTATTCTTTACGGGGTAAACATGCCACAGTGACAGCTAGGTTGTCGGCCCATCCATCGCCGTAGTCCATCGCATAATAAGCACCAACACTACAACCCTCGAATCCCTTTTGCTGGTTTAACAGCATCATGGGGGGAGAAGCAGCTTGCACATCTATGTTTCCTATCGTTCCTTGTCCAGCTTGGAAGAATCTATCACTCCCATGCTGCCATAATTATTGTTTAAGATTAATACATACGATACATTGCTATTGATTCGGGGACGGCACAACTTAACTAAATCTTGTCTAAAATTATTGTCGTCCCTTTTTGTTTTCTCGTGATAGATAAGGACAGGTATAGGCTTATATTAGTTTAGTCGTTATTTTTGCAACTACGAATTGTTGCCATTATAACTCTTTGGTAGGCACAAGTGAATAGTCAGACGAATAAAAACGCTTTTAGAAGAAACGTTCTAGGCGATTCTCACACTGGGTGGGCCTAGAGCTGCCTGCCCACCCACCAAAGCTGCCAACGCGTGATTGCATGATTTCTCTCCGCAGCCTTAAATTAGTGTTACTAATGTGCTGAAAGTAAGAAATGAAGTACAGAAATCCTATATGGTTCGACTCGACACTCCCGCGTAAATCATCTTCGAGCTCCGCTCTCGCATTCCAATGAGTTCTAGATTAGGTTAGGTTAGGGTGGGGTTTTGCGCGGGGAACATGAAAAATCTGACGGACTTTGTTCCTCGCTCCTAAAAATTAGTTCCTTGCAGTGTTTGTTGTATTAATGTGGTGGATTTAACATAATGATCTACTGACGAGAAACAATAATGGCGGGAGAGAGAAGCAAAGGAAGGCACTACCGTACGATTCAGATTGTAATCTCCGCGCAAAAGTCTGTTGAGCATTGGAATGTGGATCACCGGCGTATTCTAATGACTTTTAGGTTAGTGTAGGTTAGATTAGGTTAAGATGACTGAAGACAAAATAATACTTTGAAGACTAGGCTGCATGGGCTCAAGCCCTTTGCCTTCCCTTACATGGGAGAATGAAAAATAAAAATAAAATTGACGTTGACGTTTGCCGAAATTTGCAAACTTGGTTTTTACGTTTTTACAAAAATAAATAGCGCTTGCTTGATATTATTCTGTCTCCAGTGATATAACTAAAAATATGCTGCGTTAAACCTAATACAGATACCTGGGAAAGTCAGTATAGGTACACTCCACTAACTGTTTTGTTTTTTTGTCCACCGTTCTATTGTATTTATTCGACAATGGACGTGGATTTACTCAGACCTGGTACCGTGCCGATATCCCCGGATACCATTTTATGGTTTGAGTTCTTACTTGACCCTGATCTATTGCGAAGACACCTCAGTAAACCTAATCCAGGTTAGTACTAACATAACCTCAAATACTACGTATTTACTTTAGGTACTAATACATTACCTAGTTATTTGTTATTAAACTAGCAAACTACTGAAAGCAAAACATTTAGGATCATTTAAGCATTAATTAATGTTAACTTCAGAAAACTACAGAGAAAAAGTCATATGCATACAGAATAAAACTAAAACATTATGATTCCAATATTCAGTCTAGCAATAATGTATATATTCATTAGTAACTAGTACCTTCTTTTGCTCAGAACCAACACCTTGTGAGTTAATAGAAGAGTTTTTGTCTGTGGACTCGAAGAATGCCAACTCAAAGCCTGCGAGTGAGCGGGTGGTGGATGTGGAGAACCCCCCGAGCCCCACCCCATCTACTCCTACACCCACACCTCTTCAGTTCACTCGGAAGCAACTTGCACTCAAGATATTGGCACTCAAAGTTGCTGCTACACTGAACTGGAACCTTGGTAACAATTTATTTGTATTTGTTTCTCATACATTATTTTTATTAAGCTTGAAAATTAATCAAAATAATGTTATTTTCATTGTAAATGATAAGTTTAAAGAAAATAGAGTTCATTTGCATTTTTATGTTGCTAATATTTCACTTTTAAATGATTTATCTTGGGCTTAAATTATCTTTTAATTTTATCTTCCAAGATATTTTTGAAAAAAACCTACCACCACAAATTCAGCAACAACTGATGCAAGATCTGGTATATATGGCCACTGACTGTGCCTTTGCTGTTCCACCACAGGTAACATTGACCATTCTATTAATCTAATCTAGATTTTTGTGTAAATACTCCAAAAAGTGTGCAAAAAGTTCTCCGGCATTAGAATATAATTTATTCAGGCATAGGACCATGAATATTGGCATAATAGAGAAGAGGCCTATACTCTGCAGTGGGTGGATGTAGGCTGAAAATATGATGATCAGGTCTTTCACACTTTTTTGGGGTGAAAGAATGAACAAACCCAATTATTTTGATTTTATAAATATTTTCTAAACATTTTCACCTATTAAATTTACTGTTTCAGGAAATATCTCAAGAGCTCTTGCAAAAACAACATGTCCAGTTTGCACTCACTTTGTATCACAGATGGATTCTCAGATTTCCTGTCAAGGCTGCCTTGTATGCTAAATCAACTAAAATGCCTTTTATTCTTATGTAAGTCACCTATTTAATCTATCTCAGAATCATGCATCCAATTAAAAGTTTTATAATGTACTACTTTGGATACAGAGTTTTTTCTATCACTATGCATAAAATTTATTAATTGATCAAGTATTGAGCTGAAGTCATTTACAAGACCGACTTGTTTTCATTTTACAGTCCTGGTATGCAACCTGAAGGGTACAGCCCAATGAACCAAAACTTTGAAAAAATTCTTCGAATGACAGAAGCCTCGAGGATGCAAAGTATAAGATTCTTAGATGATTTACTTGCTTTCTATGAACCCACACCAAGTGCTGGTCGCAGCCAATCCAGAAAGATAAAAGTACCAGTAATGGACACTTTTGTGCATTTGACTGAAGACTCATGTGATTTGCATCATGACTGGACTGCTAGTGATAAACTTATGAGCCAGTATGAATTTGCCATGCAAATACATTATGACTTCTGTTACAATTATTTCTTCTATGGCCAACATGATTTAGCTAAAAAACACATACTGGGCTGCAGAGAAAATTGTGACCTATTAGAAAAAGAAGTGGAAATATATGGCTATGGTAGTGAAAAACAAATGCCTTGGGGAAAATTCTACTATGCCAGCATGGAAAAGGATGACATCTTGGGATATATAAGAGCTCTGAATTTAGGCTATGAAGTACTAAATGAGGAGCCATCACTTTTACAAAAACTTCAAGAGTCCATTGCCAATCATTACACTGGGTTGATTGCTGTCTTACAAGCAGACAACTTAGCAAGAGAAATACCTATGATTCACAGACAAGTGGTTGAACTCGACATTCAGGGTTCTGCTTCAAGCGGCGCCTTCACTGTCGCTAGGGATCTCTTAAACAGGGTATCAGCTCTTAATGCTGTCAGATATGCCCTTGAGGGAGGTATCCCATCTACTCACCTTGACTTCATCAATAAATTCAAGACTGTTGGCATAAAATTCTTTGATCTCCTATTTTGGGCATTAGCCCCGGTTCTTATGTCTGACTTATCTGAAAAAGACTGGGAAAATATGAGAATGTTCTTCCTTCACTTGGCTACTTCTCAATGTCGACTTCCTATAGACAGAATTGATGAATACTTAAAGAAGTATGTAGGTGAACAATCAGAGAGCATAAGAAGGAAGTTGATTACAGATGAACAGTTGAATATAATTTTGAATGATCCTATTCATAGCAATGATGAAGATATGGATATTCCGCCAGAATTGCTAACTGAAGAGTGGAAATCGCCCGACTTCAACTGCGAGACTGTTCCCGAACTAGAGATGGGAAGACTGAAGAAGTGTCTTATTGAGGCGTCAACAGCTGACGACATACGAATGCGTTTAGTCAATTTAGCTGTGACAAATCCTTCGTTACCTCTGTGGAAATCGAGCCCTTCGTGGAAGCCCGCCGAAGGGATAAGGAGTGCGTTGATGTCATTGCCTAGAGGATTCCTGCAGGATTTCGGCTACATCGTGTCAGGTTCTGCGCGGGCGCGGGCAGAGGCTGGGTGCGGAAGAGTAGCTTTGGCGTCCCTCTCAGTACTCGAGAGCGAAGTGCGGAACCAGCTCAGTGGCGGCAACGACCAAGCTCTGTTTAGACTAAGCCGCCTTCTGTCCTGGGAAGTGCTGCTTCTGCAAGTGAATGTGATGCTCAGTGAATGGCCACATCATCGGATCAATCTATCCGTTCTGGCCAACAAATGCAAAGCTTGTATTACGGCCTTGAGCTCCGGTGACGGCATCATTCCACGACCACAGGTATAATTTAATTAAGCATATTTAATTTATATACTTGGTACTGAAATAAAGAAAATTCATTTTAACATGATTTTAACATGACCAGTATTACTATGTGTATTTGACCGTAAATCTCAGCCGTGTTTTCATTTCATTAGGTGATAGAGGCGTGCTGGATCTGCCTAGTGAACGCGTGCGAGTGGGAGATGGCGATGCCGCCGGGCCCGATAGGCACGGCGCCCGCCGCGCTCTGCGCCGCGTGCTTCGAGCTGCAGCGGGGAAAGGGCACCAGGAAGTTCCCTAGGGCCCTGTGGGACTATGGTGAGACTATACTAACATCAGGTGATAGAGGCGTGCTGGGATCTGCCTAGTGAACGCGTGCGAATGGGAGATGGTGATGCTGCCGGGCCCGACAGGCGCTGTAGTCTTGAATAGAATATTTTTAATTTACTGTGCCGTCTGGTTATCTAAGTAAATTAAAAGAAGAGTATTTTTGTACTAAACCATAAATAGTTAACAAAACAAGAAGCTATTCATTTACCCACACTATGTGTGGGTAGTACCCACTGGGTACCCACACTAAAGTGTTACCTACATTCTCATCTTATTCCCTTCAGCGTAGAACATTCTCTGTTAACTTGTAACCAAACATTAATCCATAACTTCCTTTTCTGTTTCAGCCCTATCAGTATTCGCCATCAACTCCTCAGCACCAAGCAAACGCAACGCGGCAGGGATGTCACATTCTCGCGACAACGCGCCCGCCGTCGCCCGAAGCAACTTCAACGCGTTCTTGGCAGCATTGAGAGAACCTCTAGCCGTCAGCGTCATGTTCTCTTTACTAGCCAGAATACACAACATTCTCGTTGATGACTCCGCATTAGAACTCGTGGTGGAGTATACCACGCTCTGGCCGCAGACCATATCGAATCTGACCTCGTATAACTCGAAGTACCTCTTGGAGTCGCTTACGCAACTGCTCGAGAGGAGTGTGAAGCTGTATCCTTATAACACTTCGTGGTAAGTGGTTTTATTTAATTAGTAATGAAATCTGCTTTAAAATATTAACTACTGTCTCAGTGAACATACTTGAGATATATATAGAAACGTTAGATCGCAGCATAGTTGATATCTTTTAGGCTGCCTGTTTAATTTCGAAATTCCCTTATAGTTGGTAGTATTGCCGTCCCTTTCTGTTCTCTCACGATAGAAAGTGACAGGTATGCACTTATGTTAGTTAAAGTCATGTTATTTGCACCGCCAAACGGCCCTGATTATCAGCTGTAATATGTCCTTGAGGGAAGTGGTTCATATTCGTGAGTTGATTGGTCTTCTTCAGTATTACCATTACAATCCGTTGTCCTCAGGCTTCGTCTATACGGAGACGTGGAAATGGCTTGCGGTCGCTACGGCGCGGCGCTGCGGCGGTACCTCTGTGCCTTAGCGGCCGGGTCCTGGCACTTTGCCAAACGGGCACCAGACGAGAGTAGTATTGCCAGACGGGCAGCCCGGTGTTGCCAAGCGCTCGGGGCCCCCACACAAGCCGCCGCCCTGTGCCAACTGCCTGACGAGCCAGACTATACCACTGCCTTCAAGTGCCTCGCAGAGAAGGTAAGAATTTATTTCATAAGAGTGTCTTATTATATAAAAATAGTGTTGCCAGACGGGCAGCCCGGTGTTGCCAAGCACTTGGGGCCCCAACGCAAGCCGCCGCCTTTTGCCAACTGCCTGACGAGCCAGACTATACCACTGCCTTCAAGTGTCTAGCGGAGAAGGTAAGATTTCATTCCTCATAACATTATTTAAGGGTGTAGAATTGCCAGCCGGGCGGCCAGGTGTTGCCAAGCACTCGGGGCCCCGACACAAGCTGCCCGTCCCATCTGCCCGAAATATCTAGCAGAGAAGGTAAGATTTGATTTCTCTAATTTAAACAGTAGGTACATAAACTTTTCTGACGGGCGGCCACCAGTATTGTCTAAAACTATCCGCAATACACAAAGGGAAAACCACTAGTTTAAAATTACCATAATTAAAATATTAAATTATTATACTTAGTTAGGTCATACGTAATTCCTATTTTTGATTTTTATAATAACATGTCGATTTATCCTTAATCGGTTCTGAGTTTGGGTGATCTTGGTTTATAGTTCTTTTTGTGTATATTTATCCTTGAAACCCCTATAATAGAAATCCGAGCGGGGACTATGAGTGTGGTCGTCTTTTCATACCATCCTTTTCTTGAACTACTTTAGAGCACTTGTGATCGACTGTAAATTAGAACTAATTAAACGCAGAAGACCCAAGACCATCGTCTTTTTCTCTTACAGACGGGTAACGCAGCAGACGCAATGGACGCGTACTACGGCTGCCTGTGGGACGGTACATTACTGGAGGTCGCGGTGGCGTTACACGCGCGGCGGGGTGAGGGTGGGCGCAGGGCGAGGGCGGTCAAAGCCGCCGGGGCTTTGGAGCTCAACGCCAATAACAGCGAGGATATACAGAGGGAGGCCGCGGCTACGAGACGAGCGAGGTTGCTGCGAGCGTTGACTAACCAGTATGTCGCGTAGATAGAACAACTAGTCTAGACGAAAGGGAACCGTTTTAAGTCGAAAATGCTACCAACTGACGGAAAGAGATGAATGTAAGAAGAGAGATGGCTGTAATAACCGTGATCAGGTAAAATGCAATGGAGATGAAAGAAAACAGGAAAATGAGGTAAGTGTTAATCCCATTGGTCATCTGTTTTTTACCAATCAGTGAATCTATAAGACAAGCAATAGCGTAGTACGTACGTACGTGACTCTACAACCACAGAAACTGTTTCCAAATCAATACAATACTAGTATTGTGTAGAATAAGTTTAAAGATCCATTTTCGTAGTTTTAAGTAAGTACTTGTTATTGTGTACATAGATGAAGAAAAGTATTGACTAAGACGAAAATAAAAATTAAGTTTTTTGATACATTAACATGTTTTTATTGACAATTCTTTACACGATTTATTAAAAATTTGTGTCTGGTAAATTAAGACACGTTTGAGTATTTAATTAAATGCAGCACTTCAAAAATATTATGGCACGCACTAAAGTTTATTAACAAACTTTGCCGGCCCGATGATGTCGATATTTACCGAAAGTAGAATAGATAATAGAAACTGCATTTCCAGCACTCTTTTTACTTTTGATAAGTTCCTAAGTACCGCTGGCAATTAGGACAGTAGTGGTCTGTGTTCTTCGCGCTGTTTGAAAAGTATCCAATGCAGCAGAGGCAACTGAAAAAAGTAATAATTAAAAAAAAAAACATTTAAAGTAGATAGATGTAGGCGCCCTTTATTCAAAGCCAACTAAACCGCCGTGCCGCGCTTGCCGTGCGCGGGCCGCGCTCCTACACTACACACTATGCGGCTATGCCGGCGGCTTAGTGTGTAGGAGTCTTAAGGAAGTAGTAGAACAAACTTTTAAAAAGTCTATATTTTGCGAGTTAGGATTTTTTTACGAATGGGGGCGCCACCGCTAGGATAAAGTCTCTTAAAAACTCTGACAGCAGGTTTCATCGACACCCCTCTCTATAGAAAAAGACTTATCACACCAAGCAGTAAAGAATTGCAATTGCCGTTGTGGTGTAAAGGACCGTGATCGTGTTCGAGTAAACGTGATAGAAGAAGACTAATCACGCCAAGCAGTAAACAAGTGCAGTGATGTGCGTGCGAATAGTGGTGGTGTACTGAACATTGGTCCTGATCGACGCCTGGCAGTGAGGACATGTTGTGTTGTGATCGTGTTCGAGTAAACGTGATAGAAGAAGACTTACCAGCACAAGCAGTAAAGAATTGCAGTGAGGTGCGTGCGATTAGTGATGGTATACTTCACATCGGTCCTGATCGACGCGTGGCAGTAAGGACATGTCGTGAGCGTGATCGATGGACCCAACGCACAGCCCAACGCCAAATTCTAGAAATAAGATATTGGTACATAGTCATAGTCAGGCCTTCTTCTTAGCGAGTGGATTTTCGAGTCGAACAACGACCCGATAAACCCTGGTGTCAGAGTTTTCAAACCGCCTAGTAGCTCAGCTATAGGCCTCTGACATGGTTTCAGTAACGACCACTATCAAAGACAGCAACCGGGACCGACAGCTTAACGTGCCCTCCGAAGCACGGAATTCTTTTTCTTTTCGGACAATCAGGTGATTCAGCCTGCAATGTCCTAACCAAACTGGGGAAAACCTCACAAAGTGATAAATTGACAAATATCAACTTTGTGTTCCCCCCCTGGGAATCGAACCCAGGACCTCCGGATCGTAAGCCCATGGCTCAGACCACTAGACCACGGAGGCAGTTAATCAGGCCTTACGTGGTACACTTACATGAAATGCCCTAGTGTGTAAAAGTTTGTGCAATCTGATTTTATAAAGCCGTTAGCGCTCTGTATATCTTATATATAGGTTTGATTGTATATATTGACTGTATCATTTATGTAAATATGTATTGGTACTGAAATAAATTAATTTTTGAAAATATTTGGTTTTCCTTGTTTAACAATTTTATGTATCAGTATCACATAAAACGGAGCTTTCCTCTACGTATTATGTGTTTATGTATCTTAATTATGCTAAAAAAAACTTATAATTATTAAGTAATCCATGTCTTGGTGTAGCTATGCGCGTATAAATTACTGTCGTCTCCAGCAAATGATCGTTTTATAATTTAATGTTTCTGTGCAAATTAAACTAATACTATGCAGGCGATCAAATTCTTTATACAAAATAACAGATTCACTTATATTTACCGGAGGGTATGGGTGCGGAGGTGCTGATGCTAATCCTTGCTGCATTTTGTTTCGTGTTTCTATCGATTCTTGACGACGAGAGTGCTTGTTTTCTCCGTGCCGCTCTGAGCACGAATGGCGAAGGCGAACTGGCATTAACATGCTCTCTATTGTACGAAGCGGGAAGTAGGAGCGATGATAGGTATTTTGAGGTTTGGTAACAAGTATGTATTTGTATTTAAAAAAGATAAAATATATATTTTTAAAATTATTTTAGCATATAAATAGGCTTGTGTATATTTTTGTTTGTTTACTTATATTTTTGTTGTTGCCTCGCAATTGAAGTTAAAAGCAGATATTCTAACTCGTGCACAAATCATTCATTCGCCCTCAGGGCGAGGGTTTGATACACTCTTCAGCACATTTTAACCGTCCACCTTTTTTTTACATTGTGTATTGATTTCGCGCTTATTTGATGACTGTTAAACAACGCCCAATCTTCAGCTGTTACTCTTTACTGAATTTTATGAGTAAGATACATCCTATAAATACTACGAGTATGATGTACATCACCAATCATCACATCATATAGAAATACTTTAAAAAAGTTTCTAGTTAAATGGAAATAAAAATTAAGTAGGTAATTAATACGAACAAGTTTTTATTGGTAGGTCTATTCATGTTATTTAATTACAATTCTAGTTACAAAAAATATTAGGTACAAAAATAATAGATGTAAACATATTGTTTGCGTATATTCTATTAAATGCAGCAAAATTTTAAAAAAGTTAATATGGCACTATCTATAAAGTAAAAATACAAATAACTAAAGCGCAGTTTGCAGACTTATGTCAATTTATCGTCGAAGGCCTATACCTATAATATTCAGTCGGTGCCACGTAACCAGTACCTACCAGCGAAGATCTGTGGTCAGGACTAGGAGTCTTAAGTCACGTCACAGAGACCAATATCCAACAATTTCTATAGACACCATGTAATCAAAATTCCGAAAGTCTATTCGAAGGGTATTATTATAATTATAAGTGTCCTCCGGCCATAGATCTCCGCTGGTACAGGTTACGTGGGGAAACCAACCTGTATACTAGACTAGGCAAACATTATAGAAACTGCATTAGGCATTTTTATTTTTATTTTTCATAAGTGCCTAAGTACCGTTGGCAGTTAGGACAGTAGTGGTCTGAGTTCTTCGCCGAATCTGAACAGTATCCAATGCAGCAGAGACAACTGAAAAAAAAGTATGCAGTTACACATAGAAAATTAAATAAACTGTCAGCTTTAAGAATGTGCAAACTTGTCAAGGCTGAATCATCTGATTGTCTTTCTCGAAAAAAGATTCCGTACTTCGGAGGGTACGTATAGTATAAGCCTTCGGTCCCGGTCGCTGTCTATGATAGTGGTCGTTACACAAATCATGTCAACTGTGCTGCTGCTATTACGCGGTTTCAAAACTAAGACGACACGAGGGTTTATCGGGTCAAGAAATCCCGCTTGATAGATGAAGAAGAAACCTTACTGTCTACGCCTAGCTCGACAGTATTAGTTTTAAGCACTTTTTTATTTGTATTAATGCAAATTTAGTCATTTTGAATTATACCTAATGTATGATCTGTAATATTAACTTCTTTGTCAGTCGCTTCTGCTGTCTATTTGATCTACATTATTTTCTATACAAAATACTAGCCAATAACGTTCCTCTACGTGTGAGAATTGTAAATGGTAGGGACGGTCAATTACAATTAACGTTTGCCATATTGGATCTTATTTGTATAACTATAAAGACTATTTTAATGTACTCATAACACATAACCGTTGTCCTGTTTGACATTGAAATATTTCCAAAATCATGCGTAACATTTTGTTCTCTCTCTACTACCGACCGTCGCCCTTAGCACTTGTCCCAAAATTATATTAGACATTTTGAGAAATTATAATAATTTCAATATTTTAAATAATATCTTTTATTTTCACTTGTTCCCATCGCGAACAAAGTTTTTGGCGACCGTGACAGGACAGTGCCTATTTAAAAGAAGCGATTTTTGGAGTTTTGCAGAGCCTTTGTTCAGGTCGAACAAAGGTCACCGCCACGCCTTTGCCGCATCGAGCATCATCTTTGGGCTTTGGAGGTCTACAAGCAACCATTCCAGCCTCTTCCTGTGCTGTGCGTGCCTACGTGGAAGTGTTCGTGCCCTACAATCGGCGCGAATCCCGCAACTCTACCGCAATCCCGTGACGTCACTTTAAGAGCAGCCTACGTGTCATCGCGTCTCACCGGCCTAACTGCAGCGAGTCTACCTGGGCGCAATCTACGACTGCGCATCCACTTTCTCCTGCCTAATCTTAACGTGAGCCCGTTCCTATACTATTTCCTTTGTTCTAGTCCCCCTTGACTTGCGAATCCAAGGGCTAATTTTCTCAAAGGTTAAGTCTAATACCTATTGCAAATACCTATTACTCGTGCTTTCTTTCTGTTGCGTAGCTATTTTACGCCTTTGTTACGTAATTCCTTCCACGCTAGACTGGGAGTGAAAGAAAAACATAGAATGTTCTAGCTGCCTATCATCCTGGGCAAACCGTAAAAGCCGGTTAAAGGAATCGAGGGTTAATTTCCATCTGCATTCCCTCAGTAATATTTTAATCATATGTATGTTTTTATTACGTAACTAGGTGCCTATTTATCCATACGCGCCTACTCAAAGCACGCCTACATTCTATTTCAATTGGGTACCTATACTATTGTTTGCAATTCCCTACTATTTTCTATAAGTGAATCTGACTTACTTGCTTTAACATTGCACTTTCACTATCACTGCACTGCTATATATTCACAATATTGCCCATAATTCATCACTATTCACAGCATTGATTTACTTTAAAAATTCACGCGCGCACTCATTGAGAATTAAGCTGATACTGGCAGATCCTTATAATCAATCGCATTCCTGAGCTAAGTACCACTTGTTTGTTTCGCTTGCGCATCTCTCAGCCGCTTGCATTTCTACCTATTCCAGTGAACGAGCCCTTCCTTCCCGGCTGGCGACTGCCTGCTGCATCGCTGCGGAGCGCTGTCTGGTGCACCGGTACACCGTCCGTGCCGATCAGCTGCTTGCCCGGCTAACTGCTTCATCGCTGGACTAAAACGAGGAGCGTATCGTATGCGATTTATTTTCTTCTTTCATTTACTGATATTGCATTTACTTTTGAATTATGTCCGACTCTGAAGGCGCGAAATTAGAACCAAAACCTAAGAAAGGGGCCAGTACGGCTAAAGCTAATATTTTCGATATGAGCATTACGGAATTAACGTCCAAACGTAGTTCAATCAAGGGCCGCGTAACAAGGTTTAAAAATTGTCTTGAAACTATGTCAAGCTTAGATAGCATTTCGGAATTCGAGATTATAAAACTTAAAACTAAATTACCGAATTTCCAGTTATTATTTGCTGAATTTGATATGGTGCAAAGTCAGATAGAAGTGTTGAATGCTTCTACTCAGGATAGTGAATTGACCGTCAGAGATTTGATGGAGACAGAGTTTTATAATTGTATAGCAACTGCCCAGCAGTTAATAGCAAGTAATTCTGACGATGAAAGCAAGTCCGTATCCTCTCACCGATCTAGCTCGCACTGCCATCACCATCACGATGATCACGAGCCTCTTGGTTTTAAACTCCCAGTAATTAAAATCCCTTGTTTCGACGGAACTTACTTTAAATGGTTGGAATTTAGGGACACCTTTTCTACACTGGTACACGGGTCAGATAGGATAAAAAATATACATAAGTTTTATTACCTAAACTCCTATCTTGAGGGAGAGGCCGCGCGCGTTATAAGTAATTTGGAAGTTACGGACAGGAATTATCCCGTGGCTTGGCAATTATTGTGCGATCGGTACGACAATAAGCGGCAGTTAATTAATAACCACTTAAAATCTTTGTTTAGTCTTGAGAGCGTTCGAGAAACTGAGAAGTCATTGCGTTTTATAATTGATCATATAAACAAAAATTTACGCGCTCTTCGATCGTTAGACCTCCCTACTGACAAGTGGGATATACTGATTATTTATATTGTTGCGGAGAAATTAGATTCTCAAACATATTTAAAATGGGAAGAGTACCGCAATTCGCTAGGTGATATACCTAAGCTCGATGATTTTTTTAATTTTTTGCGTAACCGTGCTGACGTAATTGAGGCGGTTAATCGTAACAAACAACCAAACAAACTGTCTTCGTCTAGTAATAACGCAGTTAAGGCGCAGTCTACGGCTCATAATATGAAGGTAATGTTAGGTACCACTCTTTCCGATGAGTCATCCGCCCCTTCGTCATTGTCGTGTCTTGTATGCAGTGGATTGCATCGCATCTATGATTGTCCTGTCTTTAAGGCGAAGTCTATTGACGATAGAATGTCTACCGTCACTTCTTTAAAGCTTTGCTCGAATTGTTTAAGGCAGGGACACAAACAACAGCGATGTCGTCTTCCGGGTGGCTGTAGAATATGTAAACAGCGCCATAATTCATTGCTTCACGATATTTTATTTAAGGATACTACGTCACCACCGCCAGCTGCGGTTGCCATGTGTGCATTGTCTTCTCTCGGAGGACTTTTGACTACGGCACAGATTAACGTTGTTAATCCATTAAATAATAAGATTCTGCCGGCGCGTGCAGTGCTGGATAACGGGGGTCAGGTTTCATTCGTAACAAAATGCCTTAAGGACCTTTTAGAATTGACTACCGAGCCTACTAACACTAATATTACAGGTATCGGCGGCAGTTCACCGTTAACAGCTACGGAAAGATGTTCACTGATAATTCAATCAAAATATAGTTCGTTTAATACTTCTCTTGATTGTCTAGTTGTACCAGCTGTTACTACTGAAGTCCCTAGCATGCCATTTAATATTGATCATTGGAATTTAGCAGATTTCCAACTTGCCGACCCCGCTTTTAACCAGCCGGCGGAAGTAGATGTGCTGATTGGTGCACAATTGTTTTGGAGTTTGATAGGTGCCGAACAACATGACTTAGATACGTCAGGTCATATATTACGTAACTCCAAGCTAGGCTGGATCGTGGGCGGCCCAAATATATCTGCCAAAAAATCAGATAATGTTCATTGTAATTTGTCGCTAAATAGTGCAATTTTCGAACTTAACAATAGCATGAATAAAGTTCTATACTTAGAAACCCCGCAGATCTGGAATTTTGTTGCATTGATCCATATGATATTGCTACTTGTGATTTGTGGTGGCGTAGCTCTTCTTTCTTGTTGCCTTCAAAGACTACATGTCCATTCTGTCATGTTGAGTAGTAGATGGAGTAGCTGGAAGTTAAAGCGTTTCCCGCTTTGGTGGGGGATGTCCCTAACGATCCTTGGAGGATCTCTAGGTTGGTTACTGTACAGTGCGCCTACTCACGGATGTTTAGGTTGTTCTATAACTTGAAGCGTACACTATTATAGCCGGTCATTACAAACCACGGAAACTCACAATGTTATCAAAAACCTACTTAGTAAAAATTCGTATTATTTAGTATTTCAATGAAGAGTTCAACTTTCTTCTTCTGAATAAGCTTCTGAAAGTCAATCCTGATCTCGCCTATTTATATTTATATTTGTTTACTTATTTATTTGTTTACTTACATTATTTTTCACACGAGGTTCACCTTCTTCTTCAGAATAATTCTCTGAAGGCCAATTTTGATCTTGCGTTTTAAAGTATATATTATGTTATTATGTCTTAGTAATGCATTTTTGTTGCAGTTTTAGTGAGCTGTTAATGGGTGCCTATTTATCTGCCCACAGAGGGTTATTTAAAAAATATTTTCTGACAATGATTAAACTTTGTTGCCGCGGCTCGCGAACTCACAGACTTTCAATTTTATTTCTGATTTCGCGGCTCAGCAGGGCATTTTAAGTTATCGCCAGCATACGCTCCTCATTTTGGTGACCTATTTTAAGCCGGTGTCAAGTCAGCAATATTTCATTATGTGTCAATTCGAGTAATGGGGAACGCACATTTGACTTTTGGGGAATTATGTCTTTGTTTTCGCAAGTTGAGGTCATCCTCAATAACCGCCCCTTTTTTCCTCTCAGCCTATCACCCAAAAAACCTACAACCTCTTACCCCGGGACACTTTTGATTTGGCAGGTCAATCACCGTGCCACCTGTTCCTGCCTTGATGGATTACAACAGCAGCGCACAAAATGGAAGATCTACTCCAACGACCTGCAGGATGAAGATCTGGTGCTGCTGAGAGATGACGGCCTATCCCCTCTGTGTTGGTGCCCTTGAAGAGTCAGCAGAGTACTCCTCGGTTTCGACGATCCCCCCTTCACGTCGCTGACGTCACTACATTGCGTGGGGTGATTCATCGCGCGTATATGCCTATTACCAGCGGACTACAAGGACAATATTGAAGGCCTAACTTGATGCCTTCAACGCCCGGGAGTATGTCTACGCCTAGCTCGACAGTATTAGTTTTAAGCACTTTTTTATTTGTATTAATGCAAATTTAGTCATTTTGAATTATACCTAATGTATGATCTGTAATATTAACTTCTTTGTCAGTCGCTTCTGCTGTCTATTTGATCTACATTATTTTCTATACAAAATACTAGCCAATAACGTTCCTCTACGTGTGAGAATTGTAAATGGTAGGGACGGTCAATTACAATTAACGTTTGCCATATTGGATCTTATTTGTATAACTATAAAGACTATTTTAATGTACTCATAACACATAACCGTTGTCCTGTTTGACATTGAAATATTTCCAAAATCATGCGTAACATTTTGTTCTCTCTCTACTACCGACCGTCGCCCTTAGCACTTGTCCCAAAATTATATTAGACATTTTGAGAAATTATAATAATTTCAATATTTTAAATAATATCTTTTATTTTCACTTGTTCCCATCGCGAACACTTACCACACCAAGAAGTAAAGAGCCGCAGCGATGTGCGTTCTAGTGGTGGTTGTGTACTGCACTGCGGTCTTGATGGATGCGTGGCAGAAAGGGCACGTGGTCACCGTGTTCTCTGGACCCAGCAGCAATTGCTGGAAATAGAAAAAAAAACGAAAAAAAATAAAAATATACCAGAGTAAATAACAAGCGAACTTTTGATTTTTACGCTGAAGTGGGAGCGATTGAAAATGAAAAACATAGGAAGTTCCAGCTCTTCTTGGACATACTGCAGAAATCTATAGAGAGAGAGAGGTAGGTTTCGGGTGTATCGCAATTTAGGCGAAGGGCTGTCAATCTATCACTTCACTACACCTACTTATAAACACTCCTATCTGAAATGATCCTCGTCAATTTTTCAGATATGGCTGTAACGGTTTTTAGTTAAGCGTTGACGCTCTGTCTACCCCGTATTGAGTATAAATATCACTTACCGGTACTGGAGCAACGCTTTGAGCCTGCGCCGGGACCCCTGGTGCAGATGCCACAGAGTAATTGTCTTTCAAGGGCTGGAACAATTTTATACAAATAGTAGTGCATAGGTAATATAGCGGATAAGAAAGAGAACGACCTCACACCAGCGGATTCCGAAGACCCGGCAAAGTGGAGTAGAAAAAGCCGGAAAGCGGACTCCAGCATTAGGCCGGGAAACGCTAGGCAGAAGAAGAAGTAATGAATGCATAATAAAAGCGTGTTGAAGGGGAAAATAGGTTTTGAAGAAGGTTGATGTTCATGAAATTACCAAGTAATTTCCGATGTTGTTTACAACCTACAAGGTATAATCTGGAGGATCTAGCTCTTTCGAAGAAATGTGTGTACTTACTTATGTTAAACACGGAGAATTTTACTACAAAAACGTAAAATTAAATTATTTAGAACTTACCAAAGTTGCAGAAGGATACAGTGGTGCGCTTTCGTGCTGCATTTTTGTTTCGTACTTCGATCTCTGGATGTTGACAGAAAAAAAGACATTACTTACTGTAGGTACTCTTAGGCTATAAATATATGGGATGGGATACTTAGGTTAAATTTTAAATAACAAGCTAAGTTAACCAATGGTATCCAAAATATTACACAGACGTCTAGAGGTCTAGACATCTAGACACTTAGTCTGTTAAAGCACTTGATCCGACGACGAGTCATTTCCTTTGAAAGCATGTGTTGGGGTTGGGTCATGCGTGCACTCTACTCTAGTGCTTCTGGAGAAAATCAGTCCACCAACCATCTTTATGTGGATTCCTCGGACGACATTTTCTTCATTTGTCTTATTTTCTCCACATTCATCGTGACTATCATTAATTTAATTTTTAATTATAAAACTCTTATTAACATTATTTTTATGTAAATTCCCCCATTGTATTCTATTTTATTTAACCACCATTCATAATTTATATTTAAATCATTTATTTATACAGGGTGTAAGGGACAGCGGACCAGAAACTGATAGGGGTTACTCAACAAACTATCACTCACTAGGAAATACTTTCAGGAAATGAAAGAATATATTGAAATATTCTCCAAATTACCACCTGGATCAGACAATTTGTATGGAAAAGCCATTTTTCTTTCATTTCCTGAAAGTATTTTCTGGTGAAAGTTGTTCAGTTTCGTCTTAGAGCAACACGGCCTTCCGCTCGTTTCGTTGACTGAGCAACCCCTGTCAGTTTCTGGTACGCTGTCCCTTATACCGGTATTTTATACTATTTACCTTTTTAGTTGACTCAGCAGTTCGATATTTTTTGTTTGCGCTTCCTTCTATCTATTCTTAGCTATTATTATGTAGGTATTTATTGTTCTCTCACAAACGCATATTGTAAGAAGGTAAACCACAATGTTCTTAAAGTTGTGACTCTGCATAACTCTACTATGATAATCATCTTGTATGCTCTTTTAGTTAGGCGTCTAAAGATCATGGCTAAATCACGGAAAATTAGCTGTTTATTTGTTATCTATCTTTTTTATATTTTTTTTATGTATAAAAATTACATTTAGTACAGTGCAACAACTTAGGATTGACAAAAAATGAGGGCGCCACCGTCTTTTACATAGCATCACCATTAAACTAATTCTTATTTTTCTAACCTCCTTATAGAGTGACAAAACATATACCCTGTGCATATACCTGATACCTACTATATCAAGGGAATATTTTTTCCCACTATAAAAATAATGGATTTCACTTTAACCACCTCAGCTTTAAAAGTAATAGAACGCACTTTAAAAGTAATGCCTTCCACTTTAAAAATACTCAGCTTTAAAATTAATGCAACGCACTATAAAATTAATAGGCGCCACTGTAAATAAACTCAGCTTTAAAAATAATAACATATCAAATCAATGATATATCACTTAAAACTTTGTGTCCATTTGTGCTCCACCAACTCTCAAATCCGTGAAAATAACCTATTCGAGCTAGGCGCAACTAGAATTTAATTACATTCCGTTTCACTTTATTCTGTAACAAATTTGACTGAAAACAAAACGGAACGCAATTTTAAGTAAGGCGTATTCACACCAACGACGTACAAACGTCAAATGACTGTTGCGGACTAGTGCCACACATAGGTAGGTTCCACCCTATGCCACCATAAAAAAAACGCACCTGTTACTGTCACAGTTAAAGTGCATTAATTATTTTTAAAGTGGAAAACATTAGTTTGTAGTGCAAAACATTATTGTTAAAGTGAAAATATTAAATTGTAGTTGTTTTATTTTATTATTCTACAACGTGTAACAGAAAGGGTATATGCATCGTGAAATGTGTGAATCTACCCATGAAACTGAACAACTTTCCCTAAGGAACATACGTCGAAATACGAAAAAAAAAATTTGACTTCCCATACTAATTACGCTATCAGCTGACACATTTTGTATGGAAGGTCAAATTTATTTTTTTTCGTTTTTCGACCTATGTTCCTTAGGGAAAGTTGTTCAGTTTCATGGGTAGATTCACACATTTCTCGATGCATATACCCTTTCTGTTACACGTTGTATAGTGCAAGCCATTATTGTTAAATCTGCTTCCATTTAATTTAAAGTAAACTAAAATACATCCCCTTTGGTATCGCGGTTCGTAAAGCTGCATGCTCTACAAATCCTACATATGGGATACATGAGGGAACAACAGCAGCGCTTACAATATTTGAATGACATCATATCATCACGACCTTTATAGGTCAATTCTCACTTACTAATAATTCTCTTCTGTTTTTTTAAAAGCTCATGTGATACTGTATGTATGTATGAGTAACATTTTTTTAAGTTACCTTTTAGTAGCATTAATACCTATAGTAAAATAAAACATCCATAAAACTAATCTGATGATGGGGCAATCATAATGTTAATTTGAGATGTTAGCCATCAAAAAGTTTAAGCAATACACAGAAGTAGTACTACATTTGCATGCATCCACTGACGCCCCGGAATGTTAGACCAAAACATTTATTTAAAGTTCTAAAAAGTCGCAACTGGATAATAAAATGTTATTTGAATACTTACTTGTTCGATTCAGAAGATCCAAAACTTTGTTATCTTTTGTTATAAACAATACACAACACACGAATCTCTTTAAAAACGGCCACACGTGTTACTTCCGTGCCGCGCGTTCCAAGAATGGCGAGCACTGGCCATTTGGAAGGACCGGCTTGGTATGCTCGTTTTAGTTTTTTATTTCGACTCGGCTCCGTCCGTGTCTTTCATTGAATTATTTATTAATCCGTCCGGAGATTCATATTTCTGTAGTCTAGCAAGGACGCGAGTACATGATGCATATATATGTTATGTTGGTAAAAACAGTTCTATTTGGCAAGTAGGCATATTAGTTTTCAGAACATGATATGAAAATAAAACCTTCCTTTTTTTTTAGAAGGTCAAATGCAAGATAGATAATATAATGGTAACTTCAGATATTGGAACTTTAAATAGAATATCGAAATGCAATCCGCAAAAACTCTACCACAATCACGTGAGAGGCGTGAGAGCCAATGTTTTTTTTTATACTTATTTCGACATAATGTTCCTTGGAAAAGTTGTTCAGTTTCATGGGTAGCGGTTCACATCCTAAAGTTAGGTCAGCTAAATTTTTTTTAGATAAGTACTTAGGTAAATAAAACATTTTTTTTTCTTTTTCGAAACTATTTTTATTCAACAGTCATTATCGATAAGAGCTTTGGTGTACTGAACTCTTCTGTTAAGTACTAACATGTACTAGTGTCAGAACATAAGTTGTATTTTCATGGCGTGCATTTTCCCTGTTTTACTAATCACTGTATTCTAAAATGTTTTAATACAATACACAAAGTAAAAAAAAATATGTCCGCTAGCTACTGTACTGTATTAATAGTACATTACCGTAGAGGCCGTAAATAAAGCAATGTATGGTCGAGTAAATTTGGAAGACCAAGACGCAGTCGAGGCCTTGCAATGTAAACGAGATCATACATAGTTATTTCGGCTAAGATAAGTATAGTACTTTTCTCTCATTTGTAAGAAAATATTAAAAAACACCTTTAAAAGAAACAATTTTTGTTAGAGAATTTCTTTTTCTTTGGCGCCAATATGAACGAGCACATTCCATTCATTCATTCCATTTTCCAAATTTAAAAAGTTACATGCGCTTCAGCTTTTATTCAGCTTTAAAAAATAAGTAATGTGAACTATAAAACACCTCAACCATACTAGTGTGTACTTAAAAGACTTCGCGTAGCGGCCGTAAATTCTCATTACTGTCGTTTGGAGAAATTGTTGGACGCTACGCACTTGAGTACCGAAAAGAGTGAGTAATAATGAAGCAATTTCCTAGCAAATGGGAGAAAAAATACATTTCCAGCAAGTGGACTAAACGTCAAAACAGTTTTAGTTCTAACAGACGTGTCGCAAGAAAAAATCACATTTAGTTTTAGCTAATTGCATAATTTAGTTTTATAATTGATTGATAACCTACAATCACGAATAGTGTTGCGTTTAGGTCCATTTAAATATTAAGTTTCTAATACCAATAAATACAATAACAAAATATTGAAGGAAGTGTTCTTCTATCATCTTGTAAAGTCGCTGTGTATAAATTATGGTCAGGTAGTTAGCTAAATTACTTATAATTATAAATAACTAAAAGATAGTAGGATGCTATTATATTAAACTATCACGGTATTACGACCCACAATCATCAAAATCATTGATACATTTTCATTAGTAACATTAAATTGTAAAAATAACAGGAACAAGTGACGACAGTAACATATAATCATACGTCAAATCATGCCTTTGTAACTTTGTAAACAGCAACTGGCAAATGGTCAGGGTCATTTCAGATAAAATTGCGTAAATTAATGATTGCTGTAGTAAAGAGTTGTCAGCCTATCCCGAAATTGTTCACCGAAACCCTTAAATTCACAATCATACGCGATAATATAGAGATATTAATTAGTTCAGTCCACATTTTCTCAGGACGTGGACCATTATACCGTGAAAGTTGTACAGGATGCAGACAGATAGGCTATGTCTAGCTATGTAGAGTTTACACGACAAAGTACTCTAGAGCTAACATAGCTATTGATGCTATTCCCGCTACAGCTGGCACCGTCACCACCCACGCAAAGATTATGTTCCTGGAACAGAAAACCATCTTTGTTGAGGTAGCTCTACCCGACACTTATTCTATCATATCTGTCATTTCAACAAACTATATATAAGGATGTTATGAACTTATGACTCGCGTCTCGGCTGCATCCTTCGGTCAAATCAATAAGAGGTTTATAATTATAACTGTGACGTCATGGCTACGTCCGACAGGATATTTTGATGACAAACATGACCTTTTATGAGATTTTTCCTCTACCAATTTCTTCAGAATTCTTTTGATGACCGCAGACCTTCAGTGGTATCTTCCAGTATAATCTCTCATTTCTGTGCTGGTTGGTACTAACCGTAACAGACTCCAGTCGACGGATTACTCCGAGTACCTAGTAGTCGACACAGACGACGGAGCCGACCTTGCAATGAGTGGTGGACACCGGCAGACCCGCCTTGCTTGCTACCAGGGTGGTCCTGTGCTTGTACTAACCGAAACAGACTCCAGTCAACGGACTTCTCTGAGTAGTAGCCGACGCAAACGACGGAGCCGACCTTGCAATGCGTGGTGGACACCGGCAGACCCGCCTTGCTTGCTATCAAGACGGTCAACGCTGCTCCCAGCTCGATGGTGAAGCCACTGTTTAAATTACAAACAAAAACATTTAAAAAATGAGCTTACAGTGGTAAAGGTGCATTAGTATATTTATTATGTGTTTTATAAGGGTCCCATTTGAACTATTGCAGGTCAAAGGTTTGAAAGCGACACCGGCAAATGATGGTTGGAGTGGAAAGGTACCTACACCCAGGTTTTTTTTTTTTTTTGTGTGTATATCTTGTTTTCTTGACTAGGCCTCGTCGGTGAGAAAGAGAGAAACGGGCGCTGCCAGTGCATGGTTGCTTAAAAATCATGATTATTATAAATCATGATTAATTTCTATAATTGATAGGTCTTAGAACAATGCCAAATTTCCTGTGGGAAGTCTACGCCGTAACTAGGTAGCTCAAGTGTTATTTTCTCTGTGAACATTCTGCTAAAATTATCACAACATAGTTCTTCCTTACGTGTCAGGAGTGATGTTGGTGAGGTCCTCTCCCACGGTGCGGATGACCCGGCGACCCCACAGCCACAGCCCGAGGGCGATACCAACTCCACCAAACACCAGGATGGCCAGGGGGGTTTCAGCCCGAGCGTGCGCCCCGCCCTCGGAGTACAGCAGCCATAATGCTACGAGCGGACCTATGGCGTTGCTGTCCAATCCAAAAGTCCAAGTTAGTTTTCCGAGCTGCAGCGTATTGAAAAAGTTGACTTAAATTTTATAATCGGTCCAGTAGCGAACGGCGACACTGTGTTCCAAGGTTGTAAATCCCCTATGTTCGGGTTGTAAATTCGAGTCCTTGCCCGTGCCAAATGTTTCCTTTGTTTTCTTTTCTTTTTTGTTATCTTTCACTAGCAACCAACTCGCCCCGGTTTAGTTAAGATGTAATGTACTAATTTAAATCCTCCGGAAAAGTTTAGTATTGAATTTAGAAGAAGTTAAGTTTGGACGGATTTAAAGTGTTGTGCACCTTGTGCAAGGCAAACCGCTGTAAATTAGGCGATGTCTTGGTCCGTTGACCTCTGACATTAAACCTTAACGCATAGGTAATTCGTTTATGATGGTATAATGGACGCTAATGGAACGTATACCTATAGATGTTGCCTAAGAGATAAATTATGTACTTAATTAAGTTTGAAGTGTAGTGTATGGTACCTAAAGAGGAATAAATAAGAGTCTGGTTAGCTACACACTGCGGAACGTGTATTGATAAAATACTTATAAGTACTTATAGACCTATGTGAAGTTTTATAGGATGTTAATTTATCTCCCCCTAAGCTTGGCTCGCAATTAAATTATCACCGTGTATAGACAAACCTAGAATGCCTACCTTTTATAGAATCAGACAACAGATATCTTTTCAATGAAGAAACCTTGTGCATATGTAAGTGCGTATAGTGCAGTGCAGCAAGCAACCACAGACAGAGTAGTCAAATTGATACTATTAAGTATTTATGACTAAGGAAATCCTGGTGGCTGGATAAAATCCCAAAATATTAATAGATACCTGACATCATTGCCACCATGTGCGAAAGCTCCGAAAGTAGCTGTGAGCACTTGCAGGAAGGAGAAGAGACGAAGGGTGTCTGGAGGCGGCGGCGAGGGGGGCGCGGGAGGCGGGGACACTGGCCGCAGCAGAGGCGCTGCGCTCGAGTTGGGCGTGATGGCTGGTAGACGACGCGCCACGTCACCCTCTATGCTCCATGCGCTGCCGCCGTCTTGACCCTGGATAAAGAGGTGCAACATCAATGACTTATCTTATACTAACTTTCCGCTCGCTGTTTCACCAGAGTTTTCCCGTGGAAATGAAGGTTTTCCCGCGGTGTAAAATTTCCTAAATGCTATTCTAGGACTTAACCCATATCATATATTCGCTAAGTTTAATTCCGATCCGTTCAATGTTTGCATGAAGCGTCATTGAGTAACAAACATTCAAACTACTAATTCCACAAACTAAAGGGTGGAATCCCAACCGGCGTCCCGTGCCCCGGAGATGGAATGGGGATGGATCAAGTCACAACGATTCTGCGTTTAAGTAAGAAAAGTTCAAACCTTATCTAATCTGGGTGGTGGAGTGTCGAAGCCAACTCCTTGAATGATTCTCTCGGCTGCTAATTTATCAAAATCCCCTCGCGCTATAGTATCACAGGAATCTCCAAGGAACCCATTCTTCGAATCGTAGCTCTCTCCCATCCCAACAAGTTGCGTCGAATCCAAACTTTTACAGCAGCTGAGTGTTTCATCTATGTACTTGAGTGTGTTTATTTGAGGGTCTGCATCTATAAGTTGTAAACGTGACTTGTTTTGTGGGCTGAGGCTGCGGGATAAAATACTGCAGTCGTCCATTGTGGCAAGTAGTGCTCTGTTCCTGGCGTTCATCTCTCGTACTCCTAGTGAGACCTTGTCTGCTTCGCTCAGTGTAACCATTTCTGCACATTCTGTTATCACTTCTAGGACTTTTCCATCTTCGGACAGAAGAGACGTTGGCCGTTGAGGTAGACTGTTCTTATTGGAATGTGTTGGCGTATTGGCTGGTGTTGTTTCTGGAAGGAAATCACTTCATGTTTTAACCACATAGAAGGAGAAGATACTCAAGTAAGTAATGTAAATAGATTGAAAGGACTCCCTTACCATTTGATACACCCAGTGTGAAGTTGACAGGAGCGTCGAGGTGGCGCTTGTAGTAGGGAACGAGTATCAAACGCACCAGTGTTCCAACCACTACTCCTAGCGCGAATGATCCAACGAATGCCAGCCACAGCGGGATCTTATCCATCGCCAGAACTAAACAGAAAGATCATTGAAAAATTAAGCTAACATGTAGGTAAGGCAATTCCCAAGTTGTTCAAACCATATTTACTTCAAGAGCCTAACTTCCTCCAGTAAAATAATCGGAAGTGTCTTTTGGATTACATAATATTCAATATTATCAAAGACAAAAGGGGACGCTCAAATAAGTGAAGGTAAGTAAATACTTACGTTTAGGTCCGTCATGAACCACGCTGATGATGTTGACGGCGACAGTGGCTCCGTAGAAGAACGGCAGCGCGCGGAGACCGGCGGTGAGGGGCTCGGGGGCGCGCAGGATGAACCGCCGCACCAGCCAGTACAGCAGCGCAGACATCGCGCCGCTCATCGCCGGAGAGATGAACCAGGATAGTACTGAGAAAAGTTGTAATTATATAAAATTTATTATAGGTATATAAAATCCTATTCCATTTTAGGGCAGGCTGAACGGCAACAGCTACCTCAGCATATTTCCCACATCTGATAAACTTCGGAGGTTTTTGTAGGGATAGTATGTCAGTCTATCGCTTAAGAACAACGCTCTATCATCAACGCTATCTCTGTCACCTCTGACCTGGATTATAGACAAAGTCATTGCAAATTAAAAAAAAGCACTTACCAATGGCCCCAAGGGTTGACCACCGAACGCCAACAAAGCCTTTAGCAGTGAGCGTGAACCCAACAGTAGCCCCGACTACAGAATGGGTGCCAGAGACCGGAAGTCTCAGCGCAGTAGCGACGATCAGCCAGGTGGCGCTGGAGATCAGCGCAGAAAGGCACCCCGCCGCAAGCAGACGTTCCCCGCCATCCGCATACAGTTCCACGTCCAAGATGCCTTTGCGCATTGTGTCCGATACTTTGTATCCTGTAGAAAATAGGGGTTTTACCTCAAAGAGAGAAACGTTTTACCTTAATCATTACTATTAATTACTAATCTAATATAATAATACTTACTCCTAAAAAAACTATCTCTACGAAACTTTAAGAAAATCCTATCATAAATACCTATTCTTCGGTCGGAAAGAAGACAGCTTAGATGGCTCATTTCAAGAGGCAACCCAACTTGCCAGTTGCCGTCAGAGTTGGAAACCACTTGCTAATGGTCACGATCCTCAGTATTGACGGGCCAATAAGAAAGAAAGAAATTTTCGGTCCTACAATAACTTTAATTAGCTACGAAAGGCCTAAAAAAATAAAGTGGTAGGTACTTACCGATTAGTACCGCTCCGGCGATTTCGAATATAGTAGCGAGTATGCAGGCCTGTGTCAGCGTCAGCACCTTGGATCCCACACTGGTGCCGAAGGAGTTGGCCACGTCATTGGCGCCAATGCCGAACGCCAGGACAAAGGCCACCAGGAAACCACACACCACCAGCCACAGCAGGTCGGGCGAATACGGCTCCATCACTACTCTTTTTCGCCCCCTTATAACTCCAACTCCAAACCCATCATAATAATCAATTTCCCAACTTCCTAATAGCACCTAAATAAATACGTTTTGCTAAGAGCATCACTATAACAATAAGCTTTGCTTTTCACTATTAACATTTTTAACTCCTTTCCAGAGACTTTTTCCCCAACAACGAAAATATCAACGTTCGGTAAAAATATTATCGCTTACTATATAAATAGCTTTAATTAGGGTCTTAATTTAGTAATTGCGACCGGTAACTAGTACCTACTTTTTAAATATGATAAATTTATAATTAAATCAGAAAATATAATGTGTAGCGGTATTTAACCCGCAGTGCGTCACAACGTTTGGTGTTTAAATTGTCTTTCGAGGAGGTAAAGTGGTCTTGTTAACTTCGGCTTCATCATTTCTGAAAGAAAATAATTTAATATTATTAGTAATTAACCTATATTTAATCAGAATAGAATTCATCTAGGTACTTATAAACGACGAATTTGAGTCTAAATCTTATCACGTTTTCTTTTTCTTCAGAAATATATATCCTCTTCAAACTTGGATGATTTACGACACCACATGGTTTACACGTTATTGATTCGAGGACGCCATTATCACAGAATATAATCGCGGTAATATGATTTTTTAACATAGACGTCGGGTTTACCATTACGACAACGCTTCACTAACCTATTTTAAATTAAAATCGCCTGCTGCGTAATTGAAATCAAACTTGCATCAGTAATTTTCCAGTGACGGAAGCTCTACGTTTCATGTACACGTTTTTATTGATGGAAAGTCTATTAAAACACGAGCATGATGTCACCTCGAGGCCCTAACGAAGTACGTTTAGTTTCTTAATAACGTCAGTTAGCGTTTCTTATTAGAATCTACTCACTTGAATAGAATTGCGTAGGATATAGTAGTCCTATGCGTTTAGTAGAGCAAGCGTGCACGAGGTTCCGGCGAAATCCTCAGCTGTGGACTGATTTGACACGAGGGTCGCGAACAGTGCCGCCGCCGACTGAAGGGAGCATGCGTAGGGATTACGCCACCCCGCGCCGCTGGCTGGCACCCCCTTTAGTTGTCGAGCCAGCCAGCACAATGCGATATTTGTTCGTTAACGAAACGTGTAATAACAGCTGGGTCCTACCTTTTCAGGAAGCTTTTAAGGAAGCTAGCCTTTATTTAGATGCAATAGATGGTTTTTAAACTGGGATGTTGCTTTATGCATGTTCCTGCAATATGGCGCAAACATTCATGTCGTTATTCTTGACTGAAATAAGTATGATCGTTTAGTAGGCTGTTTACGCTCTGCCTAACCAATTAGGGATGAGGGGTTGGAACTGGTTGCCGACTTTATGTACTTCTATAGTTTCTGGAAACTGACTTGAATGACACATTTTAAATTGGGAACTTTCTTAAAGACCTGAAACCTTTCTGAAAAACCTACCTTAAGAAGTCTGCCATTTGTTGTTTGATCAATTTATTAAATATTTCGTTAATTTACTACTCGACGCTAGATGGCGTTTTAGCGTATAGGTGCGCCATCTATTGATAAGTAGTAGTATTTTTATAATATGAAATTTATTTGAAACCACCCATACACGTATTTAACATAGGCCATTATCACACTGTATCACGCACCGCGGCGTAGCGCGGAGCGACGGAGCGGTATCGTTCTTTGTAAGTACATCATCGGTATGTATGAAAATCACGCGGGGTATGGCACACTGGCTCCGCGCCTGCGCGCGGAGCGGCGCGGAGTGAAAAGAAAACAATGGAACCATAGACAATCACGCGCTACGCCGCGTAGCGCGGAGCCCACTGTGAACACCGCCTATGCCGCAACGCAGATCTGCATGCCCGCCTATGCCGTGCGTGGTTGTCTATGGATTTACAAACAATATCGATCTTTTAATTTTTATGTAGCACATCACTATGGTTAAAAATGACAGTAAATGACGTTTGACATTGACGATGACGACATGACATTGACAGATCACAGAACTGAACAGAAATGGGTTTTTCTTTATAATTTGAAAAAAAATTGCTAGGAAAGGAAAAATCTTTGTGAAATCCTATAACCTCCTGAGCTACATAACTTTAATTAAATTTGAATCATAAAATAATGTAACACGATAAAATATAAGTATCATGTTGTTTCGAAATATCTGGTGCGCTGCGGAGTTGACGAGTAATTTGTATGTAACAATTAACCTCAAAATATTATTATTTATTTTTCCGCTCTCACCCTAATGCATCATAATATTTTTACAGAAAAACGTGTATTATACGTCAAAGAATTGATCAGGTGAAGAGTGGTGGTTATCGGATACAGTACCGCAATGCATTTCACAAAGCTCGGCCGCGGCGGGCGGGACTCGAGCCAGATCCACTCGAAAGCTTGCATGTAAAAACTGGGCCTCTTTATCCAAAACATTTGGTCAGACCTTTTTTGTTCACCATAGGGGTGAGTACAAATTAATAAGTCTTTCTACTCACAGTTCATTGAATTACACAGCACAAATGACTGATGAAACCTGGTGTAAACTTATTGTAATTATTCATGTATAAGTTGAGTTTATAATATATAATGTTACAGATTACCACTGCCAGTCTAGTTACCTGTTCAATCTGGGAATATGAGGTATATTCTGTTGTAAGTTGAGTTTTTATGATTATAATGTTACAGGTTTCCACTGCCAGTCTAGTGGGCTGTATAATTTGGGAATATGAGAACCTGAGAAAACATGCAAATATATTCTCAAAACCTGGGACTTGGCTAAACAGTCAGCATAAAAAAATATGGGCGCATTATCAAGTAAGGCACATTTTTAAGAACTAGAAAGCCTGTGTAAGTGGCAATAAAATCTGTGCAGAATCTGATCCAAACCAGCTAAAATACCTAAGCTGTTTAGTAATTCAATTAATTTAATTTATAGAGACGTGAGCCAGGCCCTCTAAAGAAATGGTGGAACTCTCTAAAAGAGTATGAAAAGGTGTTTTATCCAATTCTATTCGCAAATGTATTGGTATTTGGTGCCTGGAGAGTACCAGCTTTACAACCAATCATGGTTAAGTACTTCTGTTCCAATCCCGCAGGCAGTAAGTTACTATTGATAAATGATAATTTTTGTAGCACTCATAGACCTACATTTATTTATTCGTATGGCAAATTGATAGACCTAGGCATATAATCATTATATTATCCTGATGCATGCAGACATACTTACATTTTAATATTTTTCATAGCTAAATTGGCAAACTACTTAAAACTATATGTAGATATAGTGATAATATATATGATAATATCCTAGGCTATAATTATGTCAAAATTACGAATTTTGCAGAATCAGTGTGCCTGCCAATGTTACTATCAGCATTTAGCCACTATTCAGCGCTGCATTTGGCGGCCAATATGTATGTCCTGTACAGCTTTATGCCAGGTAAGATGTAGTATATCTTTTTTATTCTTCCATTCAGGGTACTATCAACAAGCCTAGCCTAATAAGTACTTTTTTTTATTATAATAGGCGCAGTGGCAGCTTTAGGCAAGGAGCAGTTTGTAGCCATGTATGTGAGTGCTGGTGTAGTGAGCAGTTTTGCCAGTCTCCTGTACAAGGTGGCAGTGAACCAACCAGGGTTGAGTTTGGGTGCTGTAAGTTTATTTGTAAACATTTCAGACTTATACAGGGTGTTAATTTAATTGCGTGCCATAGCTTAAGGGGTATTTCAGTAACGTATAAGGAGCCCATAAAAATATAAAAAGAAATCCAACTCAAAAAATCAAATAACCAAAATTTTTGTGTTGGATTGTTTTTTAATATTTTTTATAGGCTCCTTTAACGTTACTGAAACACCATCTAAGGCTATGGCTCGCAATTAAATTAACACCTTTTAACATTTGAATATTCTTACAGTAAGTAGAATCCACATTAAATAGCTCATTATCGTAATATTTTCTGGATATTTCAGTCAGGAGCAATCATGTCTGTTCTATCGTATGTATGCGTACAGTATCCTGACACCAAGCTGAGTATTATCTTCCTGCCTATGTACACATTTGCTGCTGGCAATGTAAGTACCTATTCAACTATTTATTACATTTATTTGTTACATAAAATTCTATTATGAGGATTTTTTCTGATAATGATAAGCTATGATATCTATTTCAGGCTATTAAAGTTATAATGAGCATTGATCTGGCTGGAGTGATGCTTGGATGGAAATTTTTTGACCATGCTGCACATTTAGGTGGTGCACTGTTTGGCATGTAAGTATAATAAGTAATTGAAAATATTTTGATTATACATACATACAACAAATAAAGAGTGAATTCTACAATACTGGACTGGGCTAGCGTAAAAACATAAAACATACCAGTAGGTTTCGTTACCAGTATAAAAAGCTACCAGTTTTATCTCGGTGGTTTTGAGACTTTTGGGGCGACGAAGATGAGCACTAAATACAGTACCAACTTATTTTGCTAGTCTGGACTAAATGATGTCGTCCTGGCAGGATCAAATCCTACATACATCGAATTCAAACCTATTTGGCGTTGTGGGCTGTGGTCCAGCTGTGGTAACACACGTAGTATAATTAATGGACTATCATTAAATAATAATAAAAAATCAAAGCCAAAACTTAAACGTGAAACAGAATGTCTTAATTAGTATGTCTGATACCTTTTCAGAGGCTGGTGTTACTGGGGTGGTACGCACATTTGGGGCAATCGGGATAAGTTCCTTCAGTATTACCACAGCGTCCGCAGCGGCGGCGATCGGTAGCGTTAGTGAAGGTTACAAAAGCTTTAAATCTCGTTCTGTGTCCAACGTGTTGTAAACAACAAACTAATATGATGTGAAACCATTACTTTGTAAATTTTATAGTATATTAATTTTAGTGATTTAATTTCAGAGATACATATATAAAGATGAATGTTAAATTTTTCCTATCAAAGTTTTTTGAATTATTACCTCTTGTCTTGGCTCCTTCATGAAAAATTTAAATAAGGTAAATTTTAAAAAACATTTCAACATTTTATTTAAAAACATATTACAATTTTGCTTGCATTTTGTTCTGGTTATGCTTTAAGAATCTTTGCATGGAAATCGAAGTGTTCACCCGATGAAAGAAGCAATGTAGTAGTATGAGTGGTCGTATCCTTCACGTAGGTTCAAGATGACAGGAACATTGGCAGACTGGCAGGCTTCCACTAGGTTTTCAGGCAAAAGCTGCTTCTGAATGTAGAAGTTATCAGCCGCACCCTGAAAAAATAATACACGCATGCTTTAACAGCCCCAAAATTTAATTTATAAAAAAGTACTCTGACTGGCACTTTATTCCTTAACATTTAAAAGTATTTGCTTTGTTTATTACCTGATCAATGAGCAAGGTGAGTGGAGGACCATCATATTTCTTTACTAATTCAGTGGCGTCCCAATCTGCCCATTTTGACTTTTCTTGTCCCAAGTAACCAGAAAACGCCTTCTCGCCCCATGGGCATTTGGTAGGGTTGCAAATAGGGGCAAAGGCACTGACTGATTTGTATAATCCTGGGTTCCTTAGCGTAGATACTAAAGCTCCGTGGCCTCCCATGCTAGAAACGGTAAATATTAGTTCATGATTCAAGAAAATAAGTAAATTCCTAAATATATAATACTGGATACTTGTATTTATCTCACCTGTGTCCCATGATTCCAATTCTTTCTGGATCCACCACATTGCTGAATGCTTGCAGAACCAACTCGTATAATTCCTTGTTCAAGTAACTGGCCATTTTGTAGTGTTTTGACCATGGGTCATTGGTTGCATCCAGGTAGAAACCGGCTGAAACCCCGAAGTCCCATGATTCGTCGTCACCGGGTATCTTGACACCTCGTGGAGAAGTGTCAGGACCAACAACTATGATACCATGCTCAGCGGCGTATCTAAAAAAATATGATTTCTCAAATAAATCGATGAAAAGATGTCAAGATCCTAGATAGCTAGATGTTTTAAAAGTTTAAACCATTCTGTTTATTACTGGTAAAATATCACAGATAAAATACCTATATGGTGTTTTATCTGTGGTTTTAGCACTGAGTAAAATATACATAGTTCCAATCTTAGCATTTTTACAAAGTTTTGTAAGTAAGAGTTGATAATTTGATAACGTGTCTGAACTTGAGACCTCTTCTCTAGAAAGATAACTTATTATCATGGCTCATGGTTGGAATTGGAACCAAAAAACTCATCTATAGATAAACCGCTCGCAAAAAACCGCAAAAACAACCCAAAGGATTGCAATATTAATAATATTATTAAATTATAATAATATATTTTAAAAATTATAATATGTAATTAATAATAAGTATAAATATTCTCCCCTACAATGTAGGTAATATAATTAGACGAAACCAGTTTAAAGTTTAAAAAAATCTCTTTAGCCTGGCTTTGATTTTAAATTAAAATTGCATTAGAATCCTCAGAGACTTTTATCGGCGGTGACGATTATCGACGTCACTACATTTCTGCCGACTAAAGTCCGTCGTCTGCAGCCGTCCTAATTTATTTGCCTACGATACAATATTTTTAGCTTTCCGACAGCAGCATTACAAAAAATATATAACAAACTTTTTAATTACGTAGCATTCATATTATAATAATTACCTTTGAAAACCCGATTTTTGTATAAAGTTCTGTTCAGTGCAAGTGAGTCCCGATAGGTAGAAGACGACTGGCAGCTTGACATCGCCGACTTCAGCTTGTGGTGGCAGGTATACTGAGAAGTTCATCTTGCAGACTAGCTGGGCAGATTCATGGGAGTACACTTTCTGGTAACCCCCAAAAATCTTATTCGACGACACTAGCTCCAAGTTGTCCATTTTTGGTTTTCTGGAAATAATTTGAAGAAAATACCTATATATATAGTCAACCCAACCATTTACCTATACCTACTATACTAACAGAGTTGGGAATTAAGTAGGGTAAATACGCTAAATGTCGGCCCTTTACGGATTTTCTAACTTTGGATTGCTCTGGCTCCATCAGTTTCCAACGAAAGGATAGGTTTTGCTGCGTTTTAGATAGATTGATAAATCTATTTTATGTTCGTAGGCTTAAAATTGACTTTTCTACTAAAATAAAAAAAGTAGTAAGGCTTAAATGCGGCGAGGTCCGAAAAACCCAAAAGTCGGCCGTTTTCAGCCCAATGATCGGTCCCACTTTTCCCAAATGTCGGCCGCATATAGGATGTTTAAAATTAAGACAATGAAAAATATTATTAATATGATTTATATAATATAAGCATAAATTTAATAGATAGCAACAAGTTCCAAAGGATATTTGTCCTATCCTAAACCATATTTTGTCATAAAAATGTTTTCAATAATGTCAACTCCTCAAAGGTCAAATCATTTATTTCCAAATAGATTCTTACGAACACTTTTAGAAATCCTAGTAGGTATGCCTATGTCAGCGTTAAATTGTAACAACTGTTAGTTTACAAACTTACTCGTCAGTTTATATACTATCGGTAGGTTAGGTAAATGGTTGGGTTGACTATATATATAGGTATTTTCTTCAAATTATTTCCAGAAACCAAAAATGGACAACTTGGAGCTAGTGTCGTCGAATAAGATTTTTGGGGGTTACCAGAAAGTGTACTCCCATGAATCTGCCCAGCTAGTCTGCAAGATGAACTTCTCAGTATACCTGCCACCACAAGCTGAAGTCGGCGATGTCAAGCTGCCAGTCCGTCTTCTACCTATCGGGACTCACTTGCACTGAACAGAACTTTATACAAAAATCGGGTTTTCAAAGGTAATTATTATAATATGAATGCTACGTAATTAAAAAGTTTGTTATATATTTTTTGTAATGCTGCTGTCGGAAAGCTAAAAATATTGTATCGTAGGCAAATAAATTAGGACGGCTGCAGACGACGGACTTTAGTCGGCAGAAATGTAGTGACGTCGATAATCGTCACCGCCGATAAAAGTCTCTGAGGATTCTAATGCAATTTTAATTTAAAATCAAAGCCAGGCTAAAGAGATTTTTTTAAACTTTAAACTGGTTTCGTCTAATTATATTACCTACATTGTAGGGGAGAATATTTATACTTATTATTAATTACATATTATAATTTTTAAAATATATTATTATAATTTAATAATATTATTAATATTGCAATCCTTTGGGTTGTTTTTGCGGTTTTTGCGAGCGGTTTATCTATAGATGAGTTTTTTGGTTCCAATTCCAACCATGAGCCATGATAATAAGTTATCTTTCTAGAGAAGAGGTCTCAAGTTCAGACACGTTATCAAATTATCAACTCTTACTTACAAAACTTTGTAAAAATGCTAAGATTGGAACTATGTATATTTTACTCAGTGCTAAAACCACAGATAAAACACCATATAGGTATTTTATCTGTGATATTTTACCAGTAATAAACAGAATGGTTTAAACTTTTAAAACATCTAGCTATCTAGGATCTTGACATCTTTTCATCGATTTATTTGAGAAATCATATTTTTTTAGATACGCCGCTGAGCATGGTATCATAGTTGTTGGTCCTGACACTTCTCCACGAGGTGTCAAGATACCCGGTGACGACGAATCATGGGACTTCGGGGTTTCAGCCGGTTTCTACCTGGATGCAACCAATGACCCATGGTCAAAACACTACAAAATGGCCAGTTACTTGAACAAGGAATTATACGAGTTGGTTCTGCAAGCATTCAGCAATGTGGTGGATCCAGAAAGAATTGGAATCATGGGACACAGGTGAGATAAATACAAGTATCCAGTATTATATATTTAGGAATTTACTTATTTTCTTGAATCATGAACTAATATTTACCGTTTTCTAGCATGGGAGGCCACGGAGCTTTAGTATCTACGCTAAGGAACCCAGGATTATACAAATCAGTCAGTGCCTTTGCCCCTATTTGCAACCCTACCAAATGCCCATGGGGCGAGAAGGCGTTTTCTGGTTACTTGGGACAAGAAAAGTCAAAATGGGCAGATTGGGACGCCACTGAATTAGTAAAGAAATATGATGGTCCTCCACTCACCTTGCTCATTGATCAGGTAATAAACAAAGCAAATACTTTTAAATGTTAAGGAATAAAGTGCCAGTCAGAGTACTTTTTTATAAATTAAATTTTGGGGCTGTTAAAGCATGCGTGTATTATTTTTTCAGGGTGCGGCTGATAACTTCTACATTCAGAAGCAGCTTTTGCCTGAAAACCTAGTGGAAGCCTGCCAGTCTGCCAATGTTCCTGTCATCTTGAACCTACGTGAAGGATACGACCACTCATACTACTACATTGCTTCTTTCATCGGTGAACACTTCGATTTCCATGCAAAGATTCTTAAAGCATAACCAGAACAAAATGCAAGCAAAATTGTAATATGTTTTTAAATAAAATGTTGAAATGTTTTTTAAAATTTACCTTATTTAAATTTTTCATGAAGGAGCCAAGACAAGAGGTAATAATTCAAAAAACTTTGATAGGAAAAAATTTAACATTCATCTTTATATATGTATCTCTGAAATTAAATCACTAAAATTAATATACTATAAAATTTACAAAGTAATGGGTTTCACATCATATTAGTTTGTTGTTTACAACACGTTGGACACAGAACGAGATTTAAAGCTTTTGTAACCTTCACTAACGCTACCGATCGCCGCCGCTGCGGACGCTGTGGTAATACTGAAGGAACTTATCCCGATTGCCCCAAAGTGTGCGTACCACCCCAGTAACACCAGCCTCTGAAAAGGTATCAGACATACTAATTAAGACATTCTGTTTCACGTTTAAGTTTTGGCTTTGATTTTTTATTATTATTTAATGATAGTCCATTAATTATACTACGTGTGTTACCACAGCTGGACCACAGCCCACAACGCCAAATAGGTTTGAATTCGATGTATGTAGGATTTGATCCTGCCAGGACGACATCATTTAGTCCAGACTAGCAAAATAAGTTGGTACTGTATTTAGTGCTCATCTTCGTCGCCCCAAAAGTCTCAAAACCACCGAGATAAAACTGGTAGCTTTTTATACTGGTAACGAAACCTACTGGTATGTTTTATGTTTTTACGCTAGCCCAGTCCAGTATTGTAGAATTCACTCTTTATTTGTTGTATGTATGTATAATCAAAATATTTTCAATTACTTATTATACTTACATGCCAAACAGTGCACCACCTAAATGTGCAGCATGGTCAAAAAATTTCCATCCAAGCATCACTCCAGCCAGATCAATGCTCATTATAACTTTAATAGCCTGAAATAGATATCATAGCTTATCATTATCAGAAAAAATCCTCATAATAGAATTTTATGTAACAAATAAATGTAATAAATAGTTGAATAGGTACTTACATTGCCAGCAGCAAATGTGTACATAGGCAGGAAGATAATACTCAGCTTGGTGTCAGGATACTGTACGCATACATACGATAGAACAGACATGATTGCTCCTGACTGAAATATCCAGAAAATATTACGATAATGAGCTATTTAATGTGGATTCTACTTACTGTAAGAATATTCAAATGTTAAAAGGTGTTAATTTAATTGCGAGCCATAGCCTTAGATGGTGTTTCAGTAACGTTAAAGGAGCCTATAAAAAATATTAAAAAACAATCCAACACAAAAATTTTGGTTATTTGATTTTTTGAGTTGGATTTCTTTTTATATTTTTATGGGCTCCTTATACGTTACTGAAATACCCCTTAAGCTATGGCACGCAATTAATTAACACCCTGTATAAGTCTGAAATGTTTACAAATAAACTTACAGCACCCAAACTCAACCCTGGTTGGTTCACTGCCACCTTGTACAGGAGACTGGCAAAACTGCTCACTACACCAGCACTCACATACATGGCTACAAACTGCTCCTTGCCTAAAGCTGCCACTGCGCCTATTATAATAAAAAAAAGTACTTATTAGGCTAGGCTTGTTGATAGTACCCTGAATGGAGAATAAAAAAGATATACTACATCTTACCTGGCATAAAGCTGTACAGGACATACATATTGGGCCGCCAAATGCAGCGCTGAATAGTGGCTAAATGCTGATAGTAACATTGGCAGGCACACTGATTCTGCAAAATTCGTAATTTTGACATAATTATAGCCTAGGATATTATCATATATATTATCACTATATCTACATATAGTTTTAAGTAGTTTGCCAATTTAGCTATGAAAAATATTAAAATGTAAGTATGTCTGCATGCATCAGGATAATATAATGATTATATGCCTAGGTCTATCAATTTGCCATACGAATAAATAAATGTAGGTCTATGAGTGCTACAAAAATTATCATTTATCAATAGTAACTTACTGCCTGCGGGATTGGAACAGAAGTACTTAACCATGATTGGTGTAAAGCTGGTACTCTCCAGGCACCAAATACCAATACATTTGCGAATAGAGATTGGATAAAACACCTTTTCATACTCTTTGTAGAGTTCCACCATTTCTTTAGAGGGCCTGGCTCACGTCTCTATAAATTAAATTAATTGAATTACTATACAGCTTAGGTATTTTTAGCTGGTTTGGATCAGATTCTGCACAGATTTTATTGCCACTTACACAGGCTTTCTAGTTCTTAATAATGTGCCTTACTTGATAATGCGCCCATATTTTTTATTATGCTG